>CM076974.1:6942363-6969863 GCA_039105355.1 Benthosema pterotum
CCCCCGTCTAAATTGGCATATCTCGCTCTCTGGTTGGGAAGCAATAAAGTGTGAACCCGGATGCATCTGTCAGTCAAGCTCATCTTTACTTTAGCGAGAGCCAGATGACAACAACAGGAGAGGAGAGGAGACACGCCGCCGCCGCCGCCATGAAGAAATCGAGCCCGCTGATTGGCTCTCATCGGCAAGGCATTACGAAAAGCACCTGTCATCCTCGCGGCTCCTCAAAAACCCACAGATACAGACAGAGAGGGGGCCCCCTCGGCTGCCACGGGAGGGGGGCCACGGGCGGGGGGGCCGTGGGCCTCCCGGCTGAAGATTTACTCAAACACTTCATCCTCATTGTCAACTTGGTCTGGTGATGCACCAGCAGCACGGCTAGAGAGAGGCCGGAAGAGTCCTTCATATAGGGAAGGTCTCAATACATGGAGAGAAATATAGAGGTGAAACCGTTTACAATTTACAATTTAGGTGTTTAGCAGATGCTCTTAATGCAGAGCAACTTACATTATGTAGAAGCACTACAATGCATCATACAGATGAAAGTTTTTAAGCAGAATTTACAATACGCTTTAGAATATACAATGAAACATGGTAATAATTTACAGTTTAGGCATTTAGCAGATGCTCTTACTCTGGAGCGACTTTAAAGAGGAGGTGCCGTGATTTTTGTATTTTTTCCAATTTTGTACATGTTTAAGAGGTAACAGTATGTAAATAGATCCCTTGGTGTGTTTTTATGTGCAATGATGTCTTCACTTTGTATTTAGGGTTTCTTCCTGGGGGCTGAACCTTTCCAGTCAAACGTACCAATGAAAAAAACTATAACAATATAGTGGCATCATGTGCTCAGCCCCTCCCCTAACTCCTCCCCCTTTATCATGCAACTAAAGCTGTGGGCGTGGCTTCAGTTCAGGTGGATCTCCACCCATCACCACCCACCAGGCAAACCAGCCATACTTAATGAACTGGCTGGGTGGAATCGTAAAAATGACAGTTTAACAAACACAGTACACTTTTTGGGGAAAAAAATACTTTTCATATAACATTAATACCTGATGATCATGTGTTAGGGTAGAAAAAATTCATGGCACTCCATCTTTAAAGCACAAGCTGGGGATTTAAGCTGGTGGAGGCTGAGCTGATGGAGGCGCTGATATGGAGGATATTTAATAGTAGAGTCATTATAATACCGATGCTAGATGAAACTAGGCTTGTTTAATTTCCATGTCAACTTGGAAAATCAACAATAGTGGACATTATAAACAATGCGGAAATGCACATTTGTAATAGAAGACTCAAGGAGAGCCAGGAGGAATTACACAAAGCAGAGTGCATTGATGACTCATTATGAGGCCAAAGTCAAATGAGCTGTTCCTGAGAGCAATTTACATTAAGTTCCTATATGATGAAAGACTGATTGTTCAGACTAGATAATTTGTGGAGATATAAAACACACGTGGGAGCACCAAAAACACGGAATAAGTTGATTTTCATGTTATTTCTCCTTTAAGGAATTAACAAAAGGAAAAGCATGGGGATACATCATATACTGTATATATGCTATAAGTTAACGGTAAAGAATCTATATAGGCTAATTAAACTGTGTATACAAATGCTATCAAGTGCTACATATTGTTTACATGACATGCTAAAAAATTACATACACTCCTATCTAAATCTAGATAAAAATGCTAAGATACATAAGTTGAGACTTTTCATATGCAGTTCTGGTTGTAGTAGGGGGTGCATTCCATAGTTACTGTAGTCCCTTAGTACAATGAACGCATCGACAGATCGGCTTTCGAATTAAAATGAAAAACGCTATTTTCTTGTTGTCACGGTACTGAATACAAGCCTACGTGATTTAAAACAACGATTGCCAGGATTATGAATGCATAAATGAGGTTGCTACCGGTTCATTCTTTAAACATCAGAGTACAATGTCTCTGTTACCATGAAGGGCATCCCACCCCTCCTTAATCAACTTGCTCCGGAAGACAGCCTTACTAAAACGAACATGACAGAACGTTAGTTAATGTTACTGTGATACAACGTGACCGCTTGCAGCGTGTCACTGCTTGGCACTGTGACTGCTCCATGAGAGCAAGATTGGTAAACGAAGAGTGGGTCCGGGTGATTTATAGTTTGAATGATTTTTAATATGTTTGATTTTAGAACATGCACCAAAAGGGAATGTTTATCTTTGTTACATGCTGTACTATGGCATTAAAAGTTCTGTTGTGCAAACACAAAGTAGATGATTTCTGTTCAGAAATTACAGTTCAGACATTGTGGGCTATTGGGTATATTCTACAAGCATGTGGATCGGCTTCTTTTGATGATTTTGTATGATGCTCTAGTATGACTAAGTAGGGCTGGTAGCTGTCATCTGAGACAAGTCGTGATACAGTTTGAGATCGTGCTACATTGGTCTTGATCAGCGTCAGCACGGCTAGGCGAAAAACCGGAAGTGATTGATCCCTCAAGTAAAGGAACACTTACGATAGCAGTGACCTATCATTCTGTTCAAGATCACAACTTGGAGTAATATCTGCCTATAATGTATTTAATACATTAATACCTGGCTGGCTATGGGTTTAAACCATAGAAATAACAGCCACGGACAGCAAAGATCTTCATACACGCGGCCCAGATGAGATGAGGGCATCGCTACAGGCCTCCTCCTCCTCCTCCTCCCAGTCCCCACACGCCACCACCACCAGCGCCAGTACAGTGACAACAACATCAACCTATCGAGGAGGAGGTATTCACAGCACAGAGCGCCGTGGCAGCGTACACAAACATAATCATGGTTTCGTGTCGCGCTGCAAATGTTCCATCGATTGGGAGTCGTCTGATCGCAGAGGAGAGAGAGAGAGAGAGAGTCTCCTGGTAATAGTCCTGAGGTGTTGTGTGCGTGCGTGCATGTGTGTGTGTGTGTGTGTATGAGCCTTACGCTGCGTTGCGGTGTAGAGACAGAGACGGGTGTGCGTGCATGGCGGTGGTCTGACGTCCCTGTCACGCCGCCTGCGTGCGGGAGCCTGTCGTCAGCCTCATCATGTGGCTGTCACGGCTGACGCCGGAGCCGAGGGGAGAGGCCGACCCCGCCGTGTCAATCAACGAGCCCTCATTAGTGGCGGCTTTAATTAGTGGATGCTGCGGCGGCCCCGGCCGGTCGGCCGGCCGCGCGGGCGGTATTGTTTACGATGATGCAGCAGCGTCTTCATTAACTCTTTGTTATTAATCCAAATGGATCTCGGAAAGGGGAGCAGAGAGAGAGAGAGAGAGAGAGAACACGGTGTCCAGCAGTCAAGTGGTATAAATGTGTAGCTGTAAGTGGGCTGGCTAATGAGAGGAGCTGTTAATATGGTGTGAACGGATATAGAACTGAATTTACATATTAACCCTGTCTCTCTCTGTCTGCCTCCACAGTATATACATACACACACACACACACATGCACGCACGCACGCGTGCACCGAGCATACTGGCGTGCCATTGTGTCATTGGTACAGTATATTCGGTCAACTGGTTGCGCTGTCTTTCAAAAATAGAGTGCCATGCACCTTGGGTGTGTAAAATGCAAGCCCACACTGACTGACCCAGTAAAAGTTTGGGGTTGTCCAGTGAGAGTGCATCACTGTGGTGTTTTGAGTGCTCCCTGCAGGGGAGGCGAATGCTGAGCTGGCTATAAGGCAAACGTTTATTACATCGCCATAATTTAACAGTTGGCCCATGTTTTAACTGGTTAAAACGAACAGTCTTAACTGGTCGTTCATGAATAAGCCACACTCAGTGCACTCTGTGACGCGATCACCCAGCGCACTCAAAAAAAGGAGAGCACATCCCCCCGGACCCCGGTGCTCATATCCGAATCCGAACGCACCCATCGAGACTTTTATACGGGATGAAATCGATAAAATGTCAGCCGACCAATCAGCGGCTATCTAGAGCCTTATCAGCCTTTATAAAACGAATAATACAGCAGGAGGCCAATCGGTGTGGAGAGCCAAAGTGTCGCATGGCGAGCTGACCCGTCATGGACGGCGTGCGTCCCTCTCCGCTGAAGGAACTTCAACATGTCAAACACACACCACACCAGACTGTTTCTGTCTCCAAAACACTCCACTGTGGATGCTTTGTTTGGTTTTGGTTTTGAATTCACGGCTGAAGAGACACTGTGGCGCTTTATACCCCCCGCAGAGGGGAAAAGAGGAAAATATAACGAAGTACATTTACTTATGGAAGTACTGTGCTTAGATGCACTTTTGACATACAGAAGGAATATTTGTTGAGTATGGAGTATTTCCGATTTCAAATACTTTTACTTCTACTACACTACATCTAGGAATCAACTATTTACATTTTTACTACACTACTATGTTTTATTGGAAAACTTGAGTTACTTGTAGATTTTCATAGTTAAAAACAAAGGACACATTACAAAACCACATTAACAACTTTAGCCCGATTTCAGCCATTTGAAAATAACAACAAATCTTGTGGATCTGCTCAAAAAGCTTGTTATACTGTACATTTGAAAACTTTTGGTTTACTTCGAAGTACATTTTGACACAAATACTTTTGTACTTTTACTTAAGGGTGATAAAAAAAACAAGTATTTTTTTTTTCACCGCTGGTGCTGCGGCTGTGGATGGTTTGGTTAGAATTCACGGCTGAGGAGTCAGCGTTGGAGCTTTACGGGGCATCAGAGGAGCCCAAACACATCGACCTTGGACGGTTCACGGAGCGTCTGCATAATGACCACCAGGGCCGCTCTGCCTCCCCTCGCCTCGCCGCACGCTGCATGGGAGATCTCAGCACGGCCTCCGCCTTGTTTGTTGGGAGCGGTTCCTTCTGGCTAAGTCCATGTGAACCCACATGTCATCTTCGTGTCCCTATTCTGGGGGGGTGGGGGGGCGGGGGTCAGCTCAACGGCTCAGCGAAAATTGCAGATCTATACAAGCTCACAAAAGGCAGGGCTTGACATTAACACTTGCCCGCTTGCCCGGGGCAAGTAAAAAAAAATGGTGGGGCAAGTGAAGACTGCTACCTGGTTGCCCGATCGGGCAAGTGTGCAACATAGTGCACTATAGCACTACACAAGATAAATCTGTCTTGAAGGCAGTCATTGCGCTCTGCCTCTGTGTCTTTCCCTGCTTTCTAGCTGTCCACAATTCCAGGCTGGATTTGGGAAACAAAACAGGCAAATTAACACATCAAAGTGACCTAATCTTCTACACTCTCTAGTTGTGTAGACCTGGGCTAATTAAGGTGATGAATTTTAACTCTTGAGAGCGTAAAAATGAAACCAAATGGACCCGCAAGGGTCCATTTGGTTTCAATTTTACGTTCTCAACATCTGCAAAATTTACAATATATTTTTGGGGGGCAAGTGACCATGACCTGAGGGCAAGTAGAACCTGACTTGCACTTGCCCGATGGGCAAGTGCCTCCGAGACCTTAGTGTCAACTCCTGCAAAAGGGTTCCGTTTTGCGCTGAGGTTTGGTGTAGGCTAGCCTCGATCTCCAGGCTTACATCTGCGCTGTGAAAGCCTGGAGACAGGGTACCCCAGAGAGACTATCAATAGCAGGACTTCCAGTTTGTTAACTTCCCCCGGAAGTTGCCGTTTTTCATCCAATCGCGGTGTGCTGCTCCCGCAAAATGTCTACCCCGCGGAAACATTTAATTTCTCCCTTTGTGCATTTATTACATCGCCATAATTTAACAGTTGGCCCATGTTTTAACTGGTTAAAACGAACAGTCTTAACTGGTCGTTCATGAATAAGCCACACTCAGTGCACTCTGTGACGCGATCACCCAGCGCACTCAAAAAAAGGAGAGCACATCCCCCCGGTGCTCATATCCAAATCCGAACGCACCCATCGAGACTTTTATACGGGATGAAATCGATAAAATGTCAGCCGACCAGGTTTGACATTTTAAAAGATGGAATCGTATGCACTTTGCACATTACTATAACTGCTTTGTTTGTTGAAATCATTTTCTGAAAAAAGGAGTTAACAAGCCAAGACGCTATTGAGTGTTGAACAGGGTTGTTTTGCTGCATTCTGTATTTATGCTTGCATTCAAAGTCCACGAAGAAATGACGGTTATATCAGAATTGATATTGAACTGTCATTTCGATTGAGGCTCGAACTATTAGAAATGAACTTGTGCGACATGTCCAATATGATATTAAAGGTAATAGAGGCAACTTTTTAGCCAAAAAACAAAAAAGATATATAGCTGTAAGTATATTTTTTGGCTTCTCTTCCTCTATGTTGCTTCTACTTTGACGCCACAGCTGTATACACCCTGCATACAGACACTTGCTTTCAGTGCAGTCCAGAACTTTGTTGTCAACAAATCATGAAAACAAAACATTCGTCCAGCTCAGGAAAGGCAGTGCTAATTTATGAGCGTTTCATCCAATCACACCACAGCGGTCAGGTCAGCAGATTCATAATGAGCCAATAAGAGTGGAGGTGAGGTGGAGTGGAAATTCTGTTTTAGTGTGTACAAACACTGTGTTTTTAAACAGATTTATTCAGTTTACGAACACAGTGTTTGTACACACTAAAGTTGCCTTTAGTGTTACTGCAATGCAACCTCAAACCGCTTGCAATGTGTTTCCGCTTCCTGGCTCTATGACTATATGACTACGCTCTATGCGCATGCATCCACACCACCGCCCCTGTGGAAATAATACGTCACACAAATAAATCACCCTGCGCGGTGCAGTAGTGCGGCGGATGGAGGGGTTCAGGTCTGTTCCCGTGACGGAAGCGATTACGAGGTCGTTTTGCGAGTATATGCTAAAAGAGCGTCCGCCATGACAGCGAACATGACTTTGTGACGTCTCTAATGAGTGGGCACTGATTGACGCAGCGCCTCCTAAAGAGGCTCTGTGTCTCTGCACGCGGCAGCGGCTTCAGGGACGTTTAGCATAGAGTTCCCATACATTTGGAGGCAATTACAATAATGAGGTGCTTTTTACTAGCTGGACCAGTCAGTGCAACAGCCTCCACCTCACGTCAACCTGCCAACTAAACTACCAGTGGTGGGAAATCTACTCATTCTTTACTTAAAGGTACAAACAATCTAACTCCACCTTACCTCCACTCTACTGGCTCATTATGAATCTGCTGAAGACTGCTGTGCTGTGATTGGTTAAAACGCTGCCTCAGAGGCACATACTGTCCACTGTACCGAGACATCAGAGACACATACTGTACTGTCCACTGTACCGAGACATCAGAGACACATACTGTACTGTCCACTGTACCGAGACATCAGAGACACATACTGTACTGTCCACTGTACCGAGACATCAGAGACACATACTGTCCACTGTACCGAGACATCAGAGACACATACTGTACTGTCCACTGTACCGAGACATCAGAGACACATACTGTACTGTCCACTGTACCGAGACATCAGAGACACATACTGTACTGTCCACTGTACCGAGACATCAGAGACACATACTGTCCACTGTACCGAGACATCAGAGACACATACTGTCCACTGTAACAAGACATCTGAGACACATACTGTCCACTGTACCGAGACATCAGAGACACATACTGTCCACTGTACCGAGACATCAGAGACACATACTTCCCACAGATTACTCACAGAGATTTCGAGAACATGCCTAATGACAAAAAACTATATCTGCCTGGTACAACATTGTGCAAAATACAGCAGCAAGAATTGTGACTGCTGTGATAACAGAAGGAAACACACCCTGAAGGATAGTCATTATGTGTACTCTTACATCGATTTCGACTTTCAAATGTATATATTTTTTGTTTTGATGTATTGTTGTACTGTTGCAATGTGTATTGGGCAATGTAAACATATGTTTTCCCCTGCCAATAAAGCGGCTTTAGTTGAAATTGTGTGAGTGTGTGCAGTGCTGCAGGGCCTAGACAGGTCGAAAGGCTAAAATGTCTCAAATACACACTGGTTGGCCCTGACCCGGGTTCACCACCCAGTTGCCACTATACAAGAGGAGATCTACCACGTCTCGGATGCAACGCGCTGCAGAGCACATGCAGAGCAACTGTTTGGGTTAAAACCACAGAGCTCTGAAACGAGAGCATCCAACTCCATCCATGCTGTGGCTCTAATAGGATGGATGGAGAGAGAGAGAGAGAGGAGGGGAGGGGGTTTCAGGGCACCCAGAATCACCTCACCCCCCCCCCCCCCCCCCCCCCCCCCCAACCCCCCCCCCCCCCCCCCCCCCCCCCCCCCCCCCCACACACACACACACACTCCCTCTCTCCCTCAGCTGAACTCGCTCCCCCCACAGCTTCAACCCCAACCCCCCCCCCACACACACACACCCCACCACTGACTCCTCAAACACCGCCCCCTCCCTCCTCACCATCCACAAGCCCACCTCCACCCAACACCCACCCACCCCAGTCACTGTCAGGCCAAACACATGATGAATTGCCCTGTCAACACAATTCATTCAGGGACCAATTAATTCAGCAAGAAATGAACTAGAGCCATCAGTCGCTGAAAAACTCGCTGCAGAGAGAGAGAGAGAGAGAGAGAAAGAGAGAGGGAGAGAGAGCAAAGTAGTATAGCCCCACTTTGGAAAACGAGGGAGAGGAGAGAGAGAGAGAGAGACTGGGTGAACAAGGATGGAGAGTATAGTGCTCCATATGGGAGGGGAGAGGGAGAGTGTCAGAGAGTCAGAGAGAGAGAGGGAGAGAGAGAGAGAGAGAGCGTGCGTGCATGTACGCTGGTGGAAGTTAGTCTGACAGAAATTGGTCATTTAATGCTTTAGCGCGCTGGAGACAGCCCCTGTCATAGAGGCGAGGCATGGCGGGGGCTCTCTCCCCTCTCCCCTGGTATTTTATTTATTAATTATCCTATGCAGCGAGCAGGATGGGGTGGGGGGGTGGGCTTTGAGCTTGTCTCCCACCGCCCGGCCCCGTCGTCAGCCCCGGACCCCGCTAGCTGTCATCTCCTCTCCACAAACAGATCCTTTAACACGGCGCTCCAGGTTAATGGAGACAAAGCCAATATCCAGCCAACCTTGCCTCGCACGTCTTCCACCCAAATGCGGGCGTTCATCTGTACTTTAACCAGGTAATTATGTACGCAGGCGATCGTCTCCGACGTGTCGCCGGGGATGCTAATAAACCACTTTGGAGCATGGGCGCGCAGAACACGGCTGACCTTTTCAACTCGGGGGTGGTCGCGCTGCATGGGGGTGGGTGACGGAGGGGGCTGGGCGGGGAGGATAACAATTATTTACACCTTATTGGGATTTGCATTTCCACTGCAAAATAAACACAGTCATGCATACGTTAGCCGGGGATGGCAGAATATGGCCGCTGTCGAGTGGAAACCTTGCATATGTCCGAAAGCGTCGCATTCCCCTCCCTGGAGACTGGATAAAAGGACCTGCAGTTGTTCCTTAAAGAAGAATTCCACCCAGGAAGACTTTCTTACCTTCACGTGGAGTTGGATTTACTTCCAAGAACGTGTGCCGTATACTCCAAGTCTAAACGCAACTTTAGATTACTTTGTAATGATGTGGCACCAGGAGAGGCAATTGGTGGCAAAGGTCAATGTTTTCACCTCATGCTCTATTTCTACAAGGGTCCATTTGGTTACCAATCTCTCCATTATTTAGCTGGGGAGTGGGGACCACCCGGAAACCCCAAGGGTCATTGGAGGTCCCCCAGGGACATTGAAGATGACTGGTTAAAAAACCACTAGCCTGGGATCCAGTCTGATTTGCTGCGTTCCGCACATCTGAAAAGTCACTTTGCAAATCAGTCTGTCCAGGAGCCTATCCCCGTAGGTAGGCGGGGCATATGGTGGTTAAAACGTAGCCAAGGATTTTGATTGGTCTGTGGTTTGAGGAAAAAAACATTTAGTTCACATTCGTCTGAACACCATCCAATCAGAAACAACGTAGCTAGTTAACAGGTGACGACAGGAAAATGCAAGTCCAGCAGGCTCTGGACAGACTGATTTGCGAAGTGACACTCCAGATGAACGCAGTGAATCAGGCTGGAAGAAAACCCCTGGTAATTCAGCCCATTATGTCCAGTTAAATGACTGTATGTGAAGGCAAATGCCTGCATAGGCATTATAGAGGCTTCCCACTGCGAGGGATGCAAGTGCTTTGCCAAGAGAACTACCTGGCCGCCATTGTATATTGGGGAGGCTGGGGACCATTTTGTTCTCATAATTCCAATATTTGTCACCTCTCACATTCCATCTCACAGTTTCCGTAACGCGTGTCGACCAAAAAAAAAAAAAAAAAAAAAACGCGCAGCAGAACAAGCGCTTGCCTTTGCCAGGAGCTGTTTTGTTGGCTGGTGACAAATTAGCGGTGTGAAGGGCGATATCAACACCCGCCTAATTAAGGTGTCGTGTGATTTTTGGGCTCCGGTTCAAGAATCTAGCTGAATCATCCCACGGGTGATTACGGTGTCCATATGGTTAACGTACGGCGAAAACTACACTGTGGGAAACACTATCGGGCCCCCGTGCCGCGCCGCAGAGCCGGCACGCCGCTGCCAAAAAGTTTGATCTGGTCTATTGTGGCGGTGTTGGGTGGTGTTGGGTGGTGCTGGGCGGCGTTTCATTTGGGGGGACTCTGAATTATTAACGCCATGTTTTCTAGCAGGCCCGGGATGCGCCGGTGGAAACCGCCAGACGGGACTGGCAGTGGAGTAAAGTAGTTAAGTTATTTACTTTTACTTTTATTTAAGTACTGTACTTGAGGACCATTTTGACTTGTGGTATTTGTATTTGAGTGTGTCCAATTTACAAGTTGTTTAGCTACTACTCCACTACAAATATTGCACTTTTTCCTCCATAGTTGGGCTGCCGACAGACTTCTTGGTGTATTTGGTCTTTTTTATTGACCTAACATAGTGTCTACATACATCCATGAATCCATTTGATGACTTACAGCAAATATTACAGCCAATTATTTTATTTATAGTCGTTTCCTGTGACCTCAAACCTTCCTTTTGCTTTAAGTAACATGCCAAACTAATTTGTTGTATTATTATTAATCTGAATCTAGTCAAAGCATTAGTTTTGCACAAAAACAAAAAATCCTTAGGTTAAAAAGGAAATAAACAATTAAAGTTAAATGTGATGAGGTCAGCTTTGGGCAAGTGACAATATTTTAAGCCAATTTTAAGCCAAAAGACTATAGCGTATCCCAAACTTCCCACCCATACACCTCGACTGCCAGACTACCACTGCAGAAGTCATTGTCTGAATGGCGGGAAATTGAAATGGGAGACGGTTCCCCTAGCGATTAGATTCCGATGAACTCAGTATTCGCCATCGGCGCTTTTGACTGATAATATGCAAAGTGCATCCTCGTCAAGAACGCCTATAACGTCTTTCTAGAGCACCGTTTTATGTTTAGGCTTTCCCTTCAGCCACAATGCATTGAAGAAAAGGAAAGGCATTTCTAGTCTGTTTTGTGGTCAAACCAGTTCAAATGGGAATAGATGAACTAAGCCACCGTGTTTAGTGGCTCAATAGCAACTGACTATGACCATATGTGTGAAATATGGTCCATATGGTCATCAGCAAGACTGCTGTTTTGGGGGTTTGGAGACAGCGTTCTTCTTCTACTACCTATACTTAATAGAATGGTAGTGACCGTTGTCCTGAGCTGAGCTATTGTTAGCGCCATCTACCGATGAAAATCAGCTATAAACATTTAAGTCTTTTTAAAATATTCCATTTTATAAAATTGGAATGGGACTCCCTGCACAGTGAGTACTACTTGCTACTTGGCATACTTTAAGTACAGTTTGATATAAACACTAGAGATATTGAAATTCCGATATTGTCCAACTCTTAACACATCGACCACGATCGCGTGTGCGTCCTTTTCTGCCCTATGCCACGGCTCAAGCCAGTGGATTCGGTAAAGAGCCCTTATTTTGAAGCGCCAGATCTCCTAAACAGGATGTGCGATGACGTCATGCTGTTTCTGGTGTCTTGACTAACCTGTCCTCTGACGATCTGAGCAAAAAGTGACGTCTAGCCCTAGTTGATCTACCCATGCGCCCACGACATTCAGGGGCAGAATCTCAGGAGAGGCTTTTGAATGCATTGGATTGAATGGGTGCGAATGGGACAAAAAAAAGTTGTCACGGCAATTCTGTCCGAAATGGAAGTCAACAACGGGATCTTTATCAGACGATGCGCTCGGACTAATAGCTGGATTAAAGAAAGAAATCTACATTTCGTCGTTTCTTCGCGTGCACGACGCGCATGACAACCGTGACTTTGGCGGTACGGGAGTTAATTTCCGATCCCGATATCAACAGATACCCATATATACAGGCTTTTGTGTTGGACAAAAAAGAAGTACTTGGGGCATTCAGTGATTTGGGTGATTTGGAAGACTCCCCAACAGACCAACAGCACGTGCACCAAGGCCTGCCCCCACTTCTGTAAATTGTGTTTTACCGTTTTCCAACAAACTAAAATAGTCCCCGATACCGATATTTTCCGATAACACTGGTAGGCCTATCCATTTGGCCGATATGTCTGCCCATCCCTAATGAATACTTTTGTACTTTTACCCAAGTAGATTTAGAATTCCACAAGGCTCCTCCTCCTCATTTACCACCTCATCCTCCCCTTCTCCTGCTCATTTACCTCCTCCTGTCTGCCAGCCATGCCTCGCTCGCCCCGACCGCCATCAGGAAGTGAAACTCGACGCTCTTTCCACTGCGGTGTTGTGGGGATGAGTTCGCGGTGCACCTTGGATGGCCCCTCGCTCGTGTCACTTGCTTTGTCACCCTCATCTGTAACTCGCACAGGGCTTTTTTTTGTTTTACTGTGGCCGCCTGCCATGCACACCAGTGTCTGACATTTGGCCCGCATGTCGGATATAATAATAATGGGTTATATTTCAACCATATGTGTTTACAAGTCAGCTGTTGCTTTGCAATGCACAATTAAGATGAACCTTTTCTATTAGGTACAAACTCTATGGTCTTTTAGTCTTATGTCTTGTCCTGTAGACTGTCAAAACTAGGCAAACAATCTCTTTTTTAGAATAGGAAGGGTAGGTGATATGTTTTGGAGTTGTTTCCCAAAATCTACGTCTTAGCCGGCAAAGCAAAAATATGATAGCCTTTGCGACCCTTTTGGCTAGGCGACAAATACTGTTTAAATGGAAGGAGAAACTCCCACCAACCTTTAAATCATGGGTCAATGATGTTCTACATCATCTGACATTGGAAAAAATTCGTTACTCCACAAGAGGGTATGCTAGTGCTTTAAAATTTTACACCATTTGGCAGCCTTTTTTAACATATATTGAGAGGATGAACGCAGCTGACATCAACAATCCTTAACAATGACCCTATTTGTACTACTGTACTCCATTGTATTACTGTGATTATTTTATTTTGTTTATTTATTTTATTTTTTCATTGTTTGTACACTGTAATATGCTATATTTGGTTTATGCTATAATTGATCAATAATATGTATTGATTAGTTCATGTATATTAATGTATAATGGCCAATTAACGTTTTTTTTTTCCTTTTATTTATTATTTTTACTTATTTATTTATTTTTTATGGTACAAGATGGGGAGGGAGGGGGGGAAAAAAACAAAAAACATATTCATTGTACTCCTGACTATTTGACTAAGTATACTGAAATTCAATAAAGAAACTCTGATTAAAAAAAAAAAAAGAATAGGAAGGGTAAGTGATATGTTTCTCTTTTAGCCAAAGATTAAAAGCCAACTTTTAGCCAAAGATTAAAATAACATTGCTTCTACTTTGAAAACTTGCTTTGTCCTACAGAATGTCCAGAACTTTGCTGTTGTCAACAAATGATGAAAAGAAAACGTCGGACTCAGGAAAGGTGGTGCTAATTTGCAGTGTTTTAGCCAATCACAGCACAGCAGTCTCATCTGTAGTGTTTGTACACACTAAGGTTGCCTTTATTACCTTTAAAACACCTGATTATTATTGAGATAGTGTTTGTTCAGTAACCAGAAACACCAGAAATGAACGAGTTCAGAATGACGTTCTTCAAGCAGAAATAGAGTATGTTTCGTTCAAAATATGAAATATGTTCATATTTATATATTATGTTCACAAACAATTGTTCTTTGAACGTGTTGGTGTACAACACTGTCAGTGTCAGTAACAGGTGTGCTCTTGTCTCTCCGAATTGCAGCCAATCAGAACTCCCAGGAGAGTCACTATAGTTTTCCAGTCTGCTCATTTCTTTGTCATTCCACTTTGTTTATTCTGTATCCCGTCTGAGTTCTCAATCCAGACTGGATTATAATTGGTATCCCAACCTGAAAATGTGTTTTTATTCCATTAATAAAGAGCTGGATGGAGACTCCAGTTACTGAACAAACACAGTGAGGAGTACTATCACAACATAGGGCTTGAAAATTAAGGCCCGGCCCTAACCGGCCCTAACAGTTCAGGCCCTAGGCCCGGCCCGGCCCTACTAAATGGAATAGATTTTAGGCCCTACCCGGCCCTAAACTGTCGGGTTTGGGCAGAATTTGAGAATTCGCCACAGATTAAAAATGAAATGGCAATCAGCACCATCTTCATAATAGGTAAATACAGAAAATAACTATTATTCTTACTATAGTAAAATAATTCAATATA
This sequence comes from Benthosema pterotum, assembly GCA_039105355.1. Lineage (NCBI taxonomy): Eukaryota > Metazoa > Chordata > Actinopteri > Myctophiformes > Myctophidae > Benthosema > Benthosema pterotum. The sequence goes on from CM076974.1 coordinate 6,957,041, forward strand.
TATTATTTTTTCATGGGGCCCGAGGCCCTACCCGGCCCTAATGATTAGGATAGATTTTCGGCCCTACCCGGCCCTAAATGTCGGGTCGGGCCTGTTCGGGTTCGGTCCTGGTCGGGTTCGGGCAGAGTTTGAGAACTCTAGTGAGGAGTACTATCACAATATAGGGCTATTTGACACATATTTTAACCAATGTAAATCACTTACATTACCTTTAAGTAATTTCTACAGCGTAGAAATATGCCATTGCCAAGTAAAGGTCCAATTTTAAAATTTTCAAAAACAAAATGTTAAAGCACTTTATTGAATTATAATAATCACATTGATATTGCAGCAGGTAAGAGCTGGTTTGAATTAGTTTATGTGTAGGTTCTTACTAGGGGTGTAGTGACACTTTTTTTTGCACAGCGATTTGATACTATCACGATAAATTGTTGACGAGACGATACGATACATGGATGATATAGGTTCAAATTGGTGATACGATTCAATGGTCTAAAATCGACACAGTAACTATTTAACAGAAATAAAGATACTGTATATAAAAAATAAAATATGTGTGAAACCTGTGAATACAGACTTGTATTATAATGGATATAAATAAGTAAAAACTGTTCTCTTCTTAGAATGGCTAAATACTACACAATAAATACTGTATGGTAAATGCATTGGTAAAGATTCAATACGAATCTTTACATTGCAAATTGATATAATACAAAGTCAAACAATACAATATGATATTTTCGGTTTACACAATCAATGATATAAGCTACCTCATTTTTTAAAATGAACTGTCTCGAAATTTTAAAATTTTGATACAGTTATACTATATCGTTACACATGTGGGCGGGAATCCATTTTTGGTGTTAACGTCTTTCAGATTGTGAATCCATTTTTTGGACTCTGTAGGATGAATAGTATTGGGAAAAAAATGATGCTGAGAAAAATATTTTTAGGTTTTTCAGAACAGTTAGGCCAGTTAGCCTTATGCCTAAATGGGTTAATAGCAATACAATACTAGAGACAGACTGCTTAAATACTTAGTTGCTTTTCTAACACTGGTTTTGCTTTTAATCCCCCCCACACCCCACACTATCCACTCTCGAAAAGCCCCTTTCTTTTGCTGTAGTCGTGCTAAGCACAACATAAACACAACTAATAGACCGGACAACATTGGCACACGGCCCAAGTGAACTTGACAAACGGAATGGGAAGGCTAACGGAGAAGAAAGAGGTCCTTAGGACCACTGTCACATGGTAAAGTGCTTTCTCCATTTCTGTTCAGCCTCCACCAGTCAGGTTTAAGAAGACGTTTTGTTTTCCTGCCGGACTGAAGAGGCTGTCAGGCCAATGAGTGAGTCACTCGCTTGTTGTTGTTGTTGTGGGTATTAGCAACATGTCATGCAAATTAACTTATTTTGTGTGACTAACATAGGAGCTTACTTCAATTTGGATGACTTTAATCATGAGATACCCCAAACGCAGCATGGCCATGAAGTATTTTTCAATCAATGTCCGTTCGCCTGTGCCCATTTATCCCTGTGTGTGTATAGGCCCTGACACTCACCTGGTTTTTCAGTACCTTGCAGTTTGTCAATGTTAAGTCAGCATGTTAAACGTATTCCTAGTACCTGGGAGTGAAGTATAGTATATAGTAGTAGTATTTAGTATGGATTTTAACTATTATAACCTCTTGTATTGACATTTTGTTTCTGTCAAGCATTTACATCTACAGCATCTACTACATCTCCATCTCTCTTTTTAGAAAGTAATTTCATTCATTTCATAATCCAATGTATAAAATGTTACTATTCACTAGTTATGTTCTCCTTTTTTACATGAAGATTGATTTAAAACCGTGTCTGTTGGAATCTACAAAATGAAATTCAACAGCTTATTAACTGCACTACACACAAAAAACTAATCGGTCAAAATTGCAACTAAACACTTCAGTCAATGGTGTTAGGTCACTTTCCTGGGTTATTTCTTGAAGCCATAACCTTTTCCTGGGTTGCAGGGATTTTATTTTGACCGAATTCATGGGTTGTTTTATTTGGTTATTGGTTTTGGGTTGTTTTAATGAGAATAACCAATTTGTTAGGTCACAGACTTTGGTTGATGCCGCGGTGCACTGTGGGTATTGTAGAATTTCTCGGACAAAATGACGAAAAATGAAATTATTTATACTTTTTACAGGAACAGATAGGATACTAATGCCGAGGAATGCATCCAACACTGTAAACACAACACTGCAACGACTTTTCCTTCAGACCGGCACTCAGACCGTTACTCAGACCGGTACGGTAACCAATTTGTTAGGTCACAGACTTTGGTTGATGCCGCGGTGCACTGTGGGTATTGTAGAATTTCTCGGACAAAATGACGAAAAATGAAATTATTTATACTTTTTACAGGAACAGATAGGATACTAATGCCGAGGAATGCATCCAACACTGTAAACACAACACTGCAACGACTTTTCCTTCAGACCGGCACTCAGACCGTTACTCAGACCGGTACGGTAACCAATTTGTTAGGTCACAGACTTTGGTTGATGCCGCGGTGCACTGTGGGTATTGTAGAATTTCTCGGACAAAATGACGAAAAATGAAATTATTTATACTTTTTGCAGGAACAGATAGGATACTAATGCCGAGGAATGCATCCAACACTGTAAACACAACACTGCAACGACTTTTCCTTCAGACCGGCACTCAGACCGTTACTCAGACCGGTACGGTAACCTTACCCGTCCACATACTCGCTGTAGTTTAAGTCAGTGGGACGTTCTGACCCAATGACGTCACTGGGTCAGAATCTGACAACTTGGGAAGCACGGCGCTGGAGCCACAGAATCCCAATGTTATTAATCAGGAGGCCATTAGCATGTATGCTAATGACCAACACCACACAAAGAGTGTTGAAAAGTGGCGAAGTTCCCCTTTAAATGGGTGGAATTTCCCTTTAATAAAACAAATGGGTTAACTGAATATTCTGTATCAATTCAACTGGCAGTTGGGTAATCTTGACCCTCAAAATTAGGTTATTAATGCAAGCTAATATGTTCGGTCAAATCAACTGGTACTTAGGTTATGTTGACCCTCATAATTGGGTTATTAATGTAACCAAATGCATTCGGTCAAATATAATAACACGCATTATTCGGTCAGATTGACCAAAGACCCAGTTGGTCCTTATTCAACCTCTACGTTTGGTTGAAATTTGACCGAAGTTAGGTTGTTTTTGACCATTGGTTTTTCTCTGTGTATGATGTTTAACCATCACCGATCCAATTATCCAGGAATGTTTATGTATGAAACATGGCCAAAGATGTGAATAGACAACGAGGCATCATGTATACAGTAGCCTATATTGTATCGATGACACAAAAGTGATCTAAAACCTCTTAAACTCTAGCGTCTCTATTCTAGTCTAGCTACAACATAGAAAATACAACAGGTATGCTGTGTCAGATCGTCATAGCGGGATTCCATGGATATTACACAAACCATGAAAATGTGGACTTTTTAAATTTTTTGCCTATCCTTCTTCAATATCCTGTTTTTTACAGGCCCGCCGTATGGGAGGCTTTCAAAATAATAGCTCTGACACAACTTGCTTCCATTTGGTAAGAAAACTGCTAACATGAAAAGGCCTGTCGCCACCAGTAGCACTGTAACATAACACGCTAACATGAAAAGGCCTGACATTCTAACATTTAAAGGTGTACTAGGCAACTTTGACTGCTGGTCACTGCCAGTACTGCAGTTTTTAGGTCGAATCCTAAATTTCCCAGCATCCCTTGCATGTTTAAGTCGCATTCTGATTGGTCCTTCTAATCAAGGACCAATCAGATGTGTGTGATGTAATTTTCCTGGGAACCGTGGGAACCACAGAGTACCTCCATCATTTTTCAATAGAAAACATATTTAGAACAGGCTTTGGGGACTGAAATTCGGGGAATGGCTTATGTGACAAATATGTTAGTCATGATGGATATCAAATTTAACATTTGTTTTAATGAAAAGGTTACCTAGTATACCTTTAAAGGCACGAACGGAAGGTAAACAGAGCACCGCGCCGACAGAAGAACGTAGAGGAGGAAAGGAGAGGAAGCATGCAGAAAGAAAGAAAGAAAGAAAGAAAGAAAGAAAGAAAGAAAGAAAGAAAGAAAGAAAGAAAGAAAGAAAGAAAGAAAGAAAGAAAGAAAGAAAGAAAGAAAGAAAGAAAGAAAGAAAGAAAGAAAGAGCACGGGAGGGAACGGAGGGAGAGGAGAGGAGACGTACTGTACTGTAGCACTGGAATATAATTAATTAAATGAGACTAATTAGGAACATGAGAGCAGGTGCCAGGCTATGAGCTGACAGGGAAGACAGCGAGACAACATGCCAGCGCACGCACACACGTGCACATAGGCGCTCACACACACATGCATGTGCACGCACACACAACTCTGGTTATGGGGTGTATCGTGACAGGCATGGGGACAAAACAACTTTCTACATTTTGTCATGTGAAACCCCGCAGGAATATTCCTGACAGGAAGAGAAGACCCCGGCACTGTGGGGGTCTCGTGCCTTTGTCTCACACACACACACACACACACACACACACACACACACACACACACACACACACACACACACACAGTCTTTATTATTTTCCAGGGCTATATGGTGGAAAGGAAGGAAGTTGTTTGCAGAAGCCGAGAGAATTCTTTTCTTTCTTTCTCTCTTTCTTTCTCTCCCCCTAATTATTTCAACACCAGCTCTCGCTCAAAGACCTGGTAAGAAAGCGTGCGATTCCACACAGCCTCTCCAGTCCTCTCACATTCTGCTAAAAGGCCTCCTCATTACAGCTGGGTCGAGCCAGCGATTTCAACACGCCGGTGATCATTCACAGATTGATTGGGAGGAGGGAAGAACCCGCCGGCTGGTAGGATTCTGAATTCTGCACGGAGACATCACATGCATTAGGCTCAATCAAGTTGATCAAATTGACGCCGGTTCATTCATAAATATCCCTTAAGGACTGTCTCTTGATATTCCAAGTAAATATGCCTAAATGGGAGCAATTTGGAAGTCTCAAAGGGTCCTGAAGAATGTTTTACAGTAAATTACCTTCAGAGGATTGCATTCGAAATAACAATATAGGGTTGAATCATGGCTGTTCTGTTGTTCAAAATGTTGCCGATTCTTGAATTAACAGCACGTGCGGTAAAAAGAGATATAACCCTTTAATTCTACCAGTCTATAGGCCCAGGCTGAAGTCACGTCTCAACCCATGGCACTATCTTAACACACCGTCTGCCGAACTCGAGGAACACGCATGCTAATCAATTACATTCTTTAATCCATCTTTGTATCCAATTGTATCGCTAGCCTATAGCTGTTTTGTCACATTTCATTTAGTCTGCTGGAAGTACCTATAGAGTAGCCATACAGTATAGAAAGAATACCTCTGTAGTCTCAAGATTGAGGTCAACTTTGTGTCATGGCGCCACATGAACCTCCTGCAGTTCCAGCTTTGACCAGTAGGGTAGGGCGAAGCTTCACCATTGGCCAGCCACTCTGGGGACCTGTTAAGAACAAAGGAAAAGGCAGATAGATATATTAATAAAGTCTCCTACATCAAAAGCTGCCTAAGCTGCACAAATACATAAAAAAGATTACATGTACACCACAAACATAATACATAAATAGTTTGTGATGTTGATAGCTACATCATCCTCCAATGTAACAGTCACACCTTCTCTATGAACTCACCTAAAACAAGAACTTTCGGAGTGAACACTAATATTAACACACAACATGCAAACGAATCTGGGTTCGGAAATGAAAGTGAATTCATAGTCACTGTTATCTACCTGGCAATGCGTTGCTAGACAGTTGGTTTGTGACACACAACACACACACAGGCACACACCTATCTCCCTGTGTGAGCGACGTACGCCAAAACCTAACCATTGGACCTTTGCCTTAGCCTAACCACCACTCTATTTTCTTTCAAAAATCAATGACCCTTAATAGCAAGTTGAATGCAAAGATGAAACCGCATGCATTAAAAACTCAAAGTGCATTATTAAACTGTTCTATGATTCCCACAAAGCATAGTAAAATGAGAAAGTGAATCAATTGAGTTGAAAAAGTAAAACAATGTGATGGATTCATTTCTCATCATGGTGTGTGGAATATACCAGAGGACTAGTTCTAAAAACAAAGAAAAGAAGATAATTAATTCATGGGCCTGATTTGGCCCCCGGGCCTCAAGTTTGACATAATGTGGACTAGTGTCAATAGATATTATCTTTGTTTTAGTCGTCATCATAGCTTATGTTTTCATTTAGATCTCATTTAGCGTATTCGTAGTAGTAGTAGTCAATGTCGAACATTTTTTCATAGTTTTATATCAACGAAATCAACACTGCTGCAAGCGGACAGCTCAATATCTTGGCTGTGGGTTGTCAAGTCAAACCACCCCCCCCCCCTCCCAACCCCCTCAGCCCTCCAAATCAAGACAGAGGGAGGGAGGGGGGGTTTTAATTATCTGCGGCTGGGTCGGACTGTGCATCATCATTAGGGAGACTAAATAGCAGTGGTCACCGACTCAGGTAGTGGTAAACGGCACAATTAACAGGCCGAGGAGGGAGAACTGTATTCAATCTGAAAGCCTTCGTTCCTCATCCATCCGCCGTGATCAGCGCCGCTGCTGAGCTACGCCTTTTTTTCCCTCCCTCTTCTTCTTCTACATTCAATTACATTAATCAGGTTATTACCCCAGCAAAAAGTCAACATTTTAATCAAGAACCGGCAAAGTAGGGCAGGACGTTTATGCCCAGACAGGAGCTAAGTGACAGTCAGAGAGCGGGTGGGGGTGGTGGGGGTGGGGGTGGGGTAGGAGGGGTGGGGGGTATTCTTGTCCAATGAACATAATCCTTTACTCATGACAAAATGGCACATTATGGGACCGCAGGGGCATGACAGTCTGAGTTTGCTTGACGATGGATTTATTTTTTTCCCTCTTCTCTTTACGGAATCACATGAGGCATTTGGAGACCTATTATCAACATTTTATATACAGTTAGGCTAATAATATGCCCAGGGTTATTATTTATTTATGCTGGACACGGTACTTGCAGTTTTTTTTTTTTTTTTTTACTTACGGTACTTTAAGTAAAAGTATGAATACTGCAATAATATAGAGTTACTGTCTTGTCAAAGTCTGGAAATATACAATCTTAACTCCTCCCATTTAAAGGCACAGTCACACGGCTTTATATGCAACCTTATAAAATCCATCTGACTGCTGTTTTTTATTTCAATCCATCAATTAATGGATGCATATAAATGGCACTCTGGGCCAAACAGGGGCGCTACAGGCTGGCAAAACGGCACCCAAGAAGTTAGGAGTAAACAATATTGTGTAGCTAAAGTAACCAAATTTTGAATGTATATAAAAAACACATTTTAATCTACGATCTACAGGCTTGTAGATCTGCTATTTTCAAATGGCTGAATGAAGTGTATAAAGCAATTTATTTTCAAATAAATTTAGTGGAGTAGTATAGTAGTATTTCCGTTGTATTGAGTTAATCTCATATCCTCCCCACAGACCAGCCAACATGGTGGATTCCTGCGCAGACCAACAGGTCAAGAATTCAGGTGGTCCTGCATTTTTTTTTCTCCACCTCTGGGTGCTCCGCCACGGCAAATCCCCTACGAGAGAGAGAGATAATCCTGGGCAGGGGTGTTGTACGCACAGCAGGTGTACTGCAAATGTAAAAACACAGCTGCAGGGTCACTCTCTCTCACACACTCACACTCACACATACTCACACTCACACACACACACTCACACACACACACTCACACATACTAACACTCACACATACACCCACACACACACGCGCACACACACACACACACACACACATACACACACTCACACATACACCCACCCACACACGCACACACACACACACACACCCACGCACACGCACACACACTGGCAACAAATGGCCCGACCCGCCTTCTTCCCAGAAATCCCCAAGACAGCCCGCCTGCCCGCCATCTCTTTGAGGTTAGCGGTGAACTCATTAATTAATACGGGGCGGGGGCTGGAGATGTGCAGAGATGTGCAGATAAGAGAAGGGCAGGGGCTGATATCCCATTAGGGCACGTTTGGGCGAAAAAATAAATCTAAAAAGCAGATCTACAAGCTCTCAACGCCTACTGTATTTGCGCAGCAGCTTTGTGGCCTTTAACCAAGAACCATTTAGCTAGTGGAGATGCAAGTTTAAGGGCCTTTCACACAGGGAGTAAATAAATCGCTCCTCTAGGTCATTTTTAGCAGGGCCGGCGTTTTGTGCTTAGAAAACACTGTGCGGTAAAGCAAGCTGTAAAAGTGGAATCGCCGTGATAATGCAGGCGTTCATCACTATCACGTTTATCACTTCCCAAAACTCTGTACCTCCGCCTGTCCCCCAACTGTATATTTGCCCATTTTCAACTGTTTTTTGGCAATGTAATTGCCTGTTTTCTCATGCCAATAAAGCTCCTTTGAATTGAATTGAATGCATGTCCGTGGCGGGGGCCGTTATTCTCGCGTACGGCGGGGCAGAGGGGTAACAACATGTCCAAAAGTGACCGGGGTGCTATATCTGCTGTTCTATGGTGTGATGTGGAGGTGGTGCATGCATGCTGCTGCTGTAACACAGCGGAAATGAAAAAAGGCACTTTATGTCAATAATTATGTGCTTATATCGTACCTCACAACTCCAGTACAAGTTGCCTTTGCTGACTGATTGCTGACGGCACGCACACACGCACACGCACACGCACACACACACACCCACACACACACACACACACGCTCACACACGCACACCAACAAAGTGAATCTAATTTAGTAGAACCTCCAGCTAAGCAGCAGTTTCTCACCCATTCTCTGCCTCTTAACAGAGGGGAAATCAATTCCCTGGCATCTATGACATCCAGGAGATGTTTGTCTTGTTGCTATTTTTCACCCCCCCTCCGTGTTCCTCGTTTTGCATTTCAGCTCGTTAGGAGAGGGGAGGAGGGGGTAGGTGGGGAGAGGCTGGGGGGTTCTGGGATGGCTGACCTGGAGTATGGGGGTTCTGATTAGCGGAGGGAAATTCTACTTGTCCAGTCCATAATGAGGGAAGACAGAGGTCAGAACAACTCAATAGGAGAGATAACCACTCTTTGATCCGGACGCTCATGCAGAACCCAAAGCCGCTACGCCATCAGAAAGTATATAGACGCGGTCAAACTTCCCTGCTTTTAAATCTGCCCCTGCACCGTTTCCCAAACAGTGGGTCGGGAACCTTATGTGGGGCACGCACACCCATCTTTTTATGGGCCACAACTGAAGTATAAAATAAATAGTATAAAATAATTTCGTAAGATTTGTAGGAAGGAACAAACGCACATTCTCACTGTCGCTCAGATTAGTTTTAAGAAAAAATACAATGTAAAACCAAAAATAACAGAAAAGTAGTGAACAGAAACGTAGTGAAAATAGCTCATCTAAAAGTACAGTTTTATGTGCTTTTTATTTTAATGTAATTTTTATTTATGGTACAAAATGGGGAGGGAGAGGTGGCAAAAAGGAAAAACTTAATCAATATACTTCTGACTATTTTGTCTTGTGAACTGAAAACTCAATACAGAAACTTCAATCAAACTTGAAATATTTATATATCAGCATCAAAAAAAGTTAATTGTGGAATACTGTACATACTGTACAGAATCCAAATATGGATTCCCGGCCTGAATGGGTTAAAAGATCACAACATGATGTGATGTGTTGTTGGGAGTTTTCTCGAACTGAAAGCTTTTTGAAAGCTTTTTGAATCTCTGAGCTAGTAGACGAGAGTATACGCAATGCCAACACCATTGTACAACACACTAGTGCATACTATAGCGCTCTTTCTGAGATACTATTGGACCTGTACTAGTACAGAGCCCTGAGGTTCCTGAGGGACCGTGATCAAAGTATATCATGTTGAAGTGGTTAAACTATGTTGACATCTAAACAGGTCGTCTGTCTACTCACAGCTTCAGCCATAAATCATAGCTAAACAGACCATTTCCACATTAATTGCATCAGTTTTAACTCTCTGGTGGTTTGTGGGTGTCGTTTGGTTTACATTTTGTCCAAATTCATTAAACGACCATCAATTTGTATACCTGAATAATTCAGTGAATATTTTCCATAGCTTAACAATACAGTTAATAATAAATTAATAATAATAAGTCATGGACTGTTTTCCTCCCCAGAGGCTATTTCCATACAAAAAGCGATAGCTTCAACAGCAAAATAAACTTAAAATTAAAATATTGCATGCTTGGTTATTCATATGGAGATTTTATAGACTTTGACTTGCAGAGTTTATAGACTCTGCAAGTTGATTTCCTCTACTGAAATCACCAGAATCTAATAGCTTCCTCCAACTAAGACCAAACAAACCATGCTCAAAAGTGGGGTCCAGAGAACACCAGAGGTCTCGAGTGGGTTCCAGGGGGTTCCCCAGCTAAATGATTGATAGTTAGGGGCCCACTGCTCTCTTATAGGTCTGTAACTCTGACTGTGTACAATGAAAATAATTGGCTCCACTCCCGAGTTATAATGTTCCCTGACTTAATGCAACTGGGATTTCTTTCAGATCTGAGTTTGAGAATCACTGTTTTAGAATATGCATGCCGTTGCCCATGAGCTAAGTATGCCTGACCACTGGTGTGGACATTAACAACTTCATGATGTCCCTTTAGCTTCAGATAAGGCGCAATGAACATCAACATCTTTTTATCAATTGTTCTTTGTCACCACAGCCATTTCACAGAATAATTGTTAGTTGAAATGGAAACCCTAATTAGAACACGCTATTGCTACAAGTAATTAACTTCCCACATATTCACACAAAGCGGTAAGAAGGTGAACCCTTGGTTTCATCATCTCCTTCCCCTCAGTCTCCGCTAACGGAACTTATCTCAGCTGGAGACAGAAACACGTCTTGTTACATTGACACCTTCTCTTCCCCCGACGGACCGCGGCGCAAAAAATATATCCGTATAGCACTTGACAAGCAAACGTTAATCCGTTTAGTGTAACGAACTTGCGTCGTGTCTCTAATTAAAATATGCCTTTTAATGATACACCACTGACATCCCGCAAAACACTGTCACGCTTCCCTCCTTTTTAATGCAGGAATATGCTAATCGCTTCAGTGACATGGGCGTCTGGAAATCCCAAGGCTATGACACCAACTGGTCCTCGGGGGAGTCAGCGTTGGGGTTTTCAACCCACCACCATCCCACCCCCTGCAAAACAACTCCCCATTCAAACAGAATGGTCCCTTTAACGGCTGTTTGCAAAGGCTGTTCCTGCCAACAGAATAGGAGGACACGGGGGTGTGGGGTGGGGGGTGGGGGGGATTGGGCGCTTTGGGGAATGACACCGTTGATCCGCCATTCATTTGCGGACATTTAATTTACTATTCAGGGACCCCCAACCCCTCACTCACTACTCACCCACCCACCCCTTCGCAGTCCGTCCCGTCACCCCATAGGTGCTGTAGGGGCCAAATAGAGAGCGAGAGAGAGCATCAACCCCCCAGTCCACCCCTCCACCCATCCCGTTCCCGTGGCAGCTCATTTAAAACAAATCAGGCTGATTTCTGAGAGTTGCTGAGCTCACGAGGCCTAGCTGGGCGATAAAGCAATTAAAGCCCTCTAATTCTTTTGGTTGGCGAAAAAAAGGGCCAGAGCCAGATAATTAACTACATATAATGAAATCCTTTTGTTATAGCACCTCGTTTTTTCCCCCCTTCTTCTTAGTTTTTTCCGCCAACGTTTAGATTTTTGCTTCGCGGGCAGGGTGACCATAATAATGTCGCTGTTTGCATGGGAAAGTCCCTCATTTCCAAGATGTTTCAAGGGTCCCACAAATTGAGGCCCTGGCGGTTACTCCCGTAATTAATTAGTTGGATTTCTTGTTGTTTCTTTTACTGCAATAAGTACTGTTCAAATAACACCACAATTATGCACTACAGACTGCAGTACCAAGTCAGCCATGCAGTACCTAACCTGGCATGGATCAGACATTAGTCTGGAACTTCTATGTTGAGGTTCAGTTCTAAACTGATTACAATGTCACAGCAAAAAGGGTATTGCTTTGAATAGTGGGCGCTGATTGGTCCATCACAATTTTGGGCTTAATTTCCCTCAGCCCAAAATTGTGATTGAGACTAGTGAGGGAAATTAAGGGGTGCCAGACCAAAACTGTAGAGGGATTTATTTTTTCCTGTGGCAGTTCGGGCTGGTTTCCAAGCTAAGCCATACCCATGGGCCATGTCCACAATTAAAACAAAATTTGAAGATTGTATGTTTTTGATGAATCCATCCATGGTTAAAATGGAGTTTTAAGTTATAATGGCTTTGTATAGGAAGCTAAAATGAACATCAAATATCAAATTACTGAATCGAGTAAAAACTGTCTGTGGTGTTCACATGAGCCTAAGTGGACGATAAGTAGACAGACAGGCAAAGGTTTTTCTCAAAATCTTTGCTTCTGGCGTGGTCCCTGCACGAAAAAACATATTTTCAGATGGGAGTCCGTCTGGTGGCCAAACACATAATATTTGGGGTCCTTGACATGACATAGTCTGAGCACCACTGAGTTATAGAAACGTGTCATGAATGAATTAGAAGATATTTGTAGAATCGTGAGCTTCAGGTCTCAATGACTTCTTCTTCTTAACACACACACTCTGTCTCTGTCTCCCTCATGCCTTTTCATTCATTTT
>CM076974.1:6972363-7009863 GCA_039105355.1 Benthosema pterotum
ATGAGAAAAATGAACAGGGAATCCGTTTCTGGAACAGGGGCGATGTCACAAGGGGTACGGGCTGCGCAGCTCTATAGGGAGAACTTTTTTATTTTGTCCACACAACATCTCTAAGGTATATTAATGACATAGTAAAATGTTGAAAGTGTGTGGAATGTCCCTTTAAGCAAATGTACTTAGTTACTTTCCAGCAGTGAATGATAATGATAAAGACGTGGAGGCCGTGTGAACAGGCGCCCTGCCGTCCCACAGTCAGTCAGTCAGTCGATAAGACCTGACTATAGTGCCAGTACGGCACAGAGGTGGTCCCTGTGCTGTCGGTACGGTGGTCCCCAGCCAGACCTCCCTCTGCCCTCCTCTTTCAGGAGGATAGGGGGGGGGGACACGCGTTCATCCATCATCTCAATACTCTGGCCTGAAATCATCGGCGATCATTACGGCAGCCGCGGTGAGAGCGGTGGCGATTGGCTGCGATCGGGAGATCAAGGGGGGTGCGGGGGGATCCGAGGGGTGATCCATCACGCCGGGTGGCACCCCCAACACCTCCCCGCTGATGGGGTTCACCTCCGGGGGTCAGCGCGAGGTCAACCCACCGCGGTGGTGCTGGGTTTTTCTACCGCTGTGGGAGGAGAGCAGGGCACCTCCATGGGGAGGAAATAATAGCTCTGATATTCACTCAGCTGCCCCATGCAAACCACAGGCATTAGGCCTAATACACTACCACTACGCTATCGACTTTAAATACTTAAACACTTACCTACCTAGTTAAATGCCCCCAGAGCACCGTACTGAATGAATGCATGAATGAACGAATTAATAAATGGATTAATAAATGGACGATTGAATGGACAAATGAATGAAGGAAATTGGTATTAACAGAAAAAGTGAGTTACAGTACAAGTCAAGTACATACTGCAACAAAGCTGGAGATCAGCTTGGAGATCTACAGTACAATTCTAGTGCAACTACAACAAAGTTAAAGGTCCACTTCACCACTTTTCAACCTATCTTCATATAATAGGTCCTCACTAATATAATAAACCACTATTTTCCTTCTACTCATGTCTCACAGGAGAGCTGTGGGCGAAGTTCATAAACCCGTCTTCCAGTGACATCATTGTTTGGCAGATTTTTTTAAAACAATATTTTCTGAAGAAATATTTATATTTCTTTTACCATGAGAATGATGGCTTTCATTTTTGCATTGCAACTTTTCAGGAATAGAATGCCTTCAGTTTCTATTAGATTGGATTCCCCATAGATGATGTCACTGGAAGACTGGTCCTTTAAGAATACACTTGTTTACAATAGTGGCCACCTTGTTCATTTCATAAAGACATTTATGACATGCAAAATGATTACTCTTCTGTCAAGCCAGAAGCAGCAAATCATATAAGTAAACTCAGAGTAAAAGGGGAAAAAGGGAAAATGTGCATGTATTTTTGTTATTTTATTTTACAGAAGCCAGTTTCAAATTGTAGGTGCCCTTTGAGGGTGGTTTTGAAGGAGTAAAGGCATTCACCTGTCTTAATGACTGTTGGTAGGTCTACTTCTTTTATTTCGTCTCAATGCCAAATCTCTTCCGAGAATAGCTGAGGAGATTTAGCTGGATGGTTTGCCCCCAGAATAGGAATGCTACAGATCGGCCACATATACCTCACCGTAAAACAAATATAAGAATATCTCACCTAAAAACAATTCACCTGTAATTACACGGCCATAAATAGGATGCTATTATGATATCTAATTCACCTCACCTCCACTCTATTGGCTCATTATGAAACTGCTGGAGACTGCGGTGCTGTGATTGGCTAAAGCGCTGCCTCACCTCACCCAACCTCCTCCCGCTCTCACATTAGCACCACCCGTCCTGAGCCCAACGATTTTTTTGTTTTCAGTTCTGGACCAAGTGTATGTCTGCAGGGAAACAGCTGCAGCATCAAAGTAGAAGCAACGTTGAAAAAAGCCAAACATATAGCTATATATCTATTTTGATTTTTGGCTAAAAAGTAGCAATGTCCCGATGCCACGTTTTTCATTTCCAATCGGATCCCAATACCACAATTTCTGTGTTCGCAGATACCGATACCAAATAGGATACCAGAGAAGAATATATAAAATAATATATAAGAAAACAGATCTTATATTAACTCCACCAACTGAGAATAGCAGCAGACTCCTTACTGAAATGTGCACTTGGCAACTCTAAAGCAAACTCCACATGGCCCAACATGTCATTAAACTACCATACTAGTTGTCAAATCCTTACCTCTCTGTCAGACCTGCAGTTGGACTGGAACATTTGCCAATACCAATATGACCCGATAATGACAAATAAATGACAAATAAACATTGTAAAAAGAGCCGATGCCATACTTTTTCCAATACCGATAAAGTATCGGGACAGCCCTACTAAAAAGTTGCCTCTATTACCTTTTAAACGTACAGTTGTATTTAGAAACGTGGATTGGTAATCGCAGGGAAAGTGAAACAATCGCAGGGAAAGGGAAACAATTGATCGTGATCGGTCAGCAAAAATCATCAACACTTTGACAACAGTGAAAAAACTAAAGCAGCCCTGAATACCAACTCACACACACTCTCTTTCTTCTGTTTGCTAGTAGCAGAGACGGCGCTGACCCCATCTGACGCGTTTCTAAAAAGAGAAACAAACTGGTGCACAACACAACACGGTAACCCGAGGCGATGTGTTGTCATCCAAACGAGACAAGTTTATTTTCCCGGGCCCTGCGTGGAAAGCAGCATTTGTTCCGTCAGTCTGTGAGGCCTCGGCGACGGCGCTAGGAAGCAGCGGGGAGCCTCCGCGCAGCACCTGCAGCTCTGAGCGCCGTGCATGATGGCCCGCCAGCCAGGGAAAGGAAAAAGGCTTTGGCCGCTGCCCAAATATCTGCCTTCTGCGCCTTCTGTGCGAAACGCGCCAGCCTAAGGAAAAGCAGGAGGCGGCAATATTGTGGAACAAATGTCCTCTAATCTCAGCCTGCTGGTCCGGGGGTCCCGGGTGGGTCCTCACTGACTGCCCCCCCATCCTCTATCCATGACGCGCACGCATGTATGGGGTTGATGATACAGTGAGAGATGAAGAGACCAACCGCCGGGGTATGTGTGTGTCATGTTGTCATTTTATGTACTGTAGCAGCATAGGCATTGAAAATGAAGCAATGTTCTTGTTCAAGTTTTATTTATAGTTGAAAGACATTTTTTGGGGTTAGTTAGGGTCAGAGAAATTAGCCAGTCTAAAAGCTTGTAGATTGGCGAGTTGCAGTGGTGTAAAGTTCTGATGTGATTGATAGTGTGCTTGCACTGTATATCTGCTATTTGTGGTGCACGACACTAGCACACAACCAAATAACTCAGGAATTACGGAGAGAATGATAGTAGTGTGTGTGTGTGTGTGTGTGTGTGTGTGTGTGTGTGTGTGTGTGTGTGTGTGTGTGTGTGTGTGTGTGTGTGTGTGTGTGTGTGTGTGTGTGCGTGTGTGTGTGTTGGGGTTACCATCAAGGGGATTCATCCATATCCATATGCAGTAGTATACCATATAGCAACTAAAAGTGGTGATATAAATGTGCTGAGCTGATGATATGATCAGGATTCATGAGCACATTAAAGTGGTTGGCTATTACTTGGAGCAAAAGTTTTCCAGAACTGAGGACTACATTATACTGTAGGTTGTTGTATACAGAGGTGTGTAGACAGTACTCAAATGCTTTACTTATATTAGAGAATCAATACAGCAATGTAGAAACGACAGCAATTCGTCAGGTGGCATCAAAATGTAAAAGTAGCAAATAGCAAAAGTAGAGAGTAGTCATTATGCAGAATGTCCTGTTTTCAAATGTAGGCAATAGCAGATCTACACACTCCCTGTATATTTTCAAACCTAGTTTTTAAACGGAGTAAAGATCTGAGATGTAGCAAAGTGCTGGAAATACTCATGTAAAGTACAAATAGATCAAAGCTGTGCATAAGTAAATACTTGTAGTAAGAGAATTGTTATAATCTAAACAAATAGAGATGCATGTTGGGAAAGCATTTCTGCTTTATGTGTTGAATACAATCACCACATATAAGCCATATTCAAAAGCAAACAAAGTACAAGTACAAATGATGAAAAATAAACATGTGCGACTGCTGTTGTCTATTCATTCACGCCAAATGCTATAGCAATATCAGGCTTTTTTTTTAAGCCGTTTGGAGTTTCAATATCAAAAGCGAAAATCTACCACAGCCATCAATTACAAAATGTCCTTCTTGAGTGATTTGACCAGTGCCCCGTCTGATAGCTAATCATTGACTGGCCATCAAACCCCATGAAGGTTAACCAGGGCCATCCGTCTGAGCCTTCTACTATATCTGTTGTAAACTGTATTAATACATTCATTCATTCATTACAACACTCAATGACAGCTGATCAATATTTTTCAGGAATTTTCCCTACACTTTCACATGCCCTCCATCAAATCAATGCAACACGCAGGGCCTGTAGTAAGATCTCACAAGACTAAATAACGAGTTAATGGAATTAATTCATTTAATCTAATCTGATTAAAAATGACTCAACCCAATTTTCATTGAAAATGGTAAAGCACGTTTTACAGACATACAGTACAGTATAGCTGTGCGTCTCCCTGTAACCAGAGCCATAGAGTATACAGTAGCTCAGGGGATCTAGAAGCATTGGGGGCTTGTAGATCACCTATTTTGATAAATATTTAACAAATAAACAGATTTCCGGTTTTCCCTGATTCCTTTTCTTTTTTTTTTAAATGTTCAAATAATTTATTTCACTACTGTAGTCCATACATCAAAGTTGTCTTCATGCCAATTTTACTTTTGTTGACTTGACTGCTGACCGGTCATTTTTCAGATAGCAGAAACTTACAGAAAAACATAAATATGACACAAACCAACAGATGACTACACAACCCTTTCTGGCAGCTGGCCAGCGGGATCTTTCCCGGTGTCCCACTGGGAATATGCCCGGTATGTCCTGTGGCCGGTCCACCCTGATGAATAGGCATACTGTATATACAACTCTAATTTATTTTTTAAATTAAAAATAGAATTTATTAAGTTAAAACTAATGGAAAGGCTTCTATAGCTGCTATACACCACACTAATGTTCTGTTTAGTTCATGGTGATAAAAGTTGTTGTTAAACAGCTTAGTACAGAGATTATTATTTATTAGGGGTGTAAGTATATAGCAACTGTATCGAAATATTGCTTTTAATATTTTATTTTTTTTAAATCGAGGTACATCGTTAGGGAAACAGAAAATACTGTATCGCATTGTTTGACTTTGCGTTATATCGATTTGCATTGTAAAGAATCTGTATCGAATCGCAACCAATAATACAGTAAGTACTTATTGCGTTGTAAAAAACATACATTGTGTTCAAATACAATGTCCACTTATATGCCAGATTCCATTATAATACATTTTCCCATAGAAAGTCTACAGTATCGATTTCAATATTGATTTTAGTTCATTGAAATGAATCGTATCGCCTGATTGAACCAATATGGCCCATGTAACAATGTAGCGTGATACGTATCAAAGTTCTTTACACCCTTATTATTTATTATTATTTATCATTACTAATACTATTATTATTACCCTTATATTAAAAAACACCAACCGAAAAAAGAGAAACGGTGGGGGAATTTGAAATATGCACATCTTTTATGCACAAAAAGATTTCATTACTTGGGAAGTTTAGAATCAGATTCATTCAGTCAGTGACGGTGGGAATTCATGCTTTCTTTCACAACTCCGAGTTCATTCGTTCATTCAACCGTCCTTCAATGTACATGTAGCTTTTGTATTTTGGCTGAGAATTTGGCCCATGGAGTGTGTTATTGGAAAAAAAAGAATATATGAAATTATTTTCCTGATCACTGACTTATCTATTGGAATCCTTCCACTTCTGCAGGGAAAGTTCTGGAAGTTGAGCAAAACAAACTCAGAATGCGTTCATCTACGGCGACCGCAAATTTACTTCTACTGTTCCAAAAAACTGCTTTCCATTTCTGGTAATCAGTTCTAATAGATAGCAATTAATCTTTGAAGGGGCGTGAAGGAAAAAGAAAGCGCTCCGTTTCTAAAAATGCAGCACTTTCGATTCTTATTCAGACAGAGATTAGCGTTCCTGGAACTGCAGGACCCATATTTGGGTTTCAGTCCCATTTTTTACGCAAGTACATTTTAAAAAAAATATGTGAAAATAGCAGATCTAAATGCTTTCAAGCTCGTAAGAAGTACAAGCTCAAAAGCTTCATAGATAGGGCAAATAAGGCAAGAAAAAGGGATGTTTTCATTTTATAAAACAAAAATGATACACCACGTCTTCTGTATCGATCATTAAGTTTCTGAACACCTGGATTAGAATTATATTTTTGTATTTGATAGGGACTGTATCAGATCAGCCCTTTTTTGTCATATAGGTTCATATCGGTTTTGGCAAATACTTGGGCAAATACAATATTCAGTATCAAAATGTATCAGTATCAGTCATTATTTGTCATTATCTGGTCAGTATTGGCAATTATACCACCCTAACCAGTGATCTGACACAGGGTTAAGGGCTAGACACTAAATAATGTTGGGGCATCTGGAATTTACTTTGGAGTTTCCCAAGTGCACATTTGAGTGAGGGGTCAGCTATCCCCTGTTGGTTGACTTCATATAAGATCATTTTTCTATTTTGTATTATTATATTATATATTATTTTCTGGTATCGGTATTTGGTATCATTGTCGGCCAACACAGAAATGGTGGTATCGTCATCGGATTGGAAATTTTAAAAAAAAAGGTTGGTTGTGACGTCCCTGTATTTGATGTACTAAAGACCTATTTGGCCACATATTTATGCACAAAATGATTCAGAATCCTTCCACAATCGTTGAAGAATTTCTCAAAAATGTTCCTCAAAAACAGCCAATCTACAAGCACACAAACTGTATGTTGGCTGTTTGTGAGGAGCCAAAGAAGTTAGAGAGCTTACAGTTTGTTTAAGTTTAAGAGCTTATACTATACCCCTTGAAGCACCTTCAAGGATCCTACCACCCGGGAGGACGGTTCCCTGAACGCCAGTTTGTGAACTATACTGGTGTATATATCTGTTTCAAATGAACAGTCTGGGGGCTGCTCCATGGAAGGCAACACAAGGGGAAGGGGGGGGGGGGGGCGTATCTATGGTAACAGACTGGGTCCCCAGCTGTCACCCATGCGAAGGAGAGCATTGGGTGCCACGAGAGAAGAGGAGACCACTTAACCTCAGCTGCTCCGACGCTTAGGGGAGTCAAGATGCTGCTGAAGCCCCCCCCTCGCAGAACCTCCACTTAATATGTAGACAATAGGGCCTCTCCGCTACACAAAGGGACCACTTTGAAGAGCCACTGCATGCTGCCCGCAACGCTGAATAAAAAAAAAAACCCAGCGCCGCTCATCCTTTGTACCAGAGGACTCTCGCTGTTATCGACGGTGTGTTCACTCACTATTGCAAATTCCAAAACACAAGTGTTGTCTTGCTAGAAGTGCGTTGCGATGATTAGAGGAATCTAGCTGTCCGACAGACTGTTTTTTGATTATTATAATTTCACATATTAGTGCCACGGAGCAGCCTTTACATCTGTATGTTGGTTCAACGAGAGCCAATGAGAACTATTATAGCTCTTCGGGGCAAAACCTCCTAACTGAAAAATGTACATTTTCGAGTTGGTTTCTCTGTCACAGCAGAGACATACACTAGACGTGGTTCAATTAGACCATACCTGGGCATTATGCGGCCTGGGGGCCAAATGCGGCCCTTTGGCTGAGTCTGACCGGCCCGGGGACCACTAGTGGTCCTTGAGAGAGTTCCAGTTAAATATGGAAAGTATGGAAAGCAGATGTAACTCTTTGAGAGCGTAAAAATGAAACCAAATGGTCCATTTGGTTTCATTTATACACTCTCAAGAGTTAAAATATTCATCATGTGAATTAGCCCAAAGTCTACGCAACTAGAGAATGTCCAAAATCCAGCCTGGAAATGTGGACAAAAGCGAAATAAATCTTTAGTTTTGGGGTCTGTGGGGCTAAAATGTCATCAAATGGTGCTCTGTGACTCACATTCTGAATAAATGAAGGGCCCTGGTGTCAAAATGGCTCTTACTTTTATCCTGAAATTAAATTAATATTACGCAGACTTTAGTTCAGCCTTTAGTCTTGGCCCTCCACAATATTTTATATATCTCATTTGGCCCCTTGGGAAAAATAATTGCCCACCCCTGAGTTAGACTATGGTTTTAACAGTGGAGACGCACATGGAGATTTAAAACAAGAAATGCATTTACACACATGATAGGAAGAGATCTGAGCATGTTGTCAGCTTTAAAACCTAATTAACACCTTGCACTACATTTACACAATGCGATATGTAATGTATGTCACCTCCATGTATCAATGCAAGGCATTAATACAAGGATATATGTCAACTCTTCACGTATTCGTGCAATGCATTAATACGGCATGATACATGTCATCTTTCACGGGGGGTGGGGGGAGAAACAGATTTCAAAGTCAGATCGTTTGACTGAAGTCTCAACAAGCAGATGGTTCTCAGAGAGCTGTGAGGGAATGAAGTCACACCCAGATACCCCAGAATGGAGGCAGGAACCCACCCAGGCTAAGTCAGCGAGGAGGATGTTACCTGTGGAGGATCTAATGATGTCTTTACTTCCCTGCGTCTCTCTCTCCAAAGACAGCCTGCCTGTCTCGACGCCAAACACTACCGTCACTGCATGGCAGGCGGAAAACAAGTACGTCTGAAACCGTCCGGATGTCATTGCTGTAAGGCAGCAATGACATCCTTTTTGATCCCAGGGACCACCATTTATTCAGCATTTGAGCGGCGGACCACCATTTGATGACATTTTAGCAAGATTTCTTTTGTTTTTGTCCACAATTCGAGGCTGGCTTTGGGAAACAGTCAAACATACAGATCAAACTGACCATTGATCTTCTACATTCTCTAGTTGGGATAATTCAGATGATGAATATTTTAACTCTTGAGGGTGTAAACATGAAACCAAATGGACCCTTGCGGGTCCATTTGGTTTCATTTTTTACGCTCGCAAAGAGTTACATATGGTTAACCAACTTTCCATCATTTAGCTGCATGGGGACGACATGGAACCTTCTCAGGGACAACTGGTGGTCCCCGGACCACCTGTTGATGATCCCACTTGACTGTAGCGTCACACAAAAGCACCAAAAGTAGCTGCTCTCTTCAAGCCCCGAACATAGGCGGATCTAGAAATAATGGGCCCCTGGGCCACCGCCAGCCAAAGGGCCCCCTACACCAGAGTATTTTGTCTTCCCATCGCAGCGCATAGTGTCTGCACACACACACACACACACACACACACACACACACACACACACACACACACACACACACACACACACACACACACACACACACACACACACACACACACACACACACACACACACACACACACACACACCAATTATGACATACTGTATAGTCCAGCGACATGCACCTACATTTCAGCAGGATTTACGGCAAGGCATTGCTTAAATATAATAAAAGCAGCCAAAATGAGACGAACAAATGCAAACTGTTTAAACACTTCCAGTACCATATCATATCATGATTGTTTAAAACTTTTGAGGTTATTTTATTGACACAAAATTGTGATAAAGACAGTGTGCACCACTCTTATTCACTGTTAACCCTTTTCGGGAGACCCTGAGCTTGAAGTGCTTCGCGATGATGCGGATACTCAAGCTCAAGGGCCTCCTATAGCTCAGGGCCCAGGCCCAACCTGCCTGTTGGATAATCCTCCCCTGGCCTGGCCCCGGAGCAAACCGTTTACTATAATATTTTACGTTTTAGATCCGTCCGAGAGGCTAAATCTCATTAAATGGTGGTCTGTGGCTCAGGCGACTGAATAAATAGTGGATCTTAATATGAAAAGGGTTTGAATACCATGTCCTACACGGTACAGATTACAGAGCATCACACGCTGCACAGACCGTGTCAGTGAACATAACAACGTGTGACATCCAAGCACCATCAAGGACACTGAATAAAACATGTTAATGCTCTGAATTCATGCCTGCGTAATCGTGCACATCGGATACAACATAAATAATGATACATGTTTAGCGTATTACCTGCTGAACGGCTCAAGTTATGAAACAATCACGAATAAACAACTGAGATCCGACAAATCAAATCAAACTAATCGATTTAACTGTATAATAAAATATGAACTAATAATTTATGATTTCATGAAATAATCAATGAAACACCTCATTCTAGACAAAAACTTTGACTTAAATGGGAATCCACCATGAATTTGACATTTTACAAATTTGTGGTCTTTTTAGATTTCCCCAGTGTATGTTTACACGCCACATTTATTTATTTGTTTGTTTATTTACTGTATTTACCTTCAAGACCACCACTGAGAAATCTTTGATTTTCTCAATGGCTGTGTCGTAATGGTCCTACTCAGATTCTACCATTTAGTTCACTCCCAATCACTTCTAAAAAACAAAGTCCTTGTTGATACTTTGCCTCCAACCCCTTAAAGGGGAATTCCACCCATTTTCAACATTTTACGCTGTCATTAATACACCTTAGAGATGTTAGGTGGACTGGACATGATAAAAACGTCCCTCCATTATGTGTTTCTTGTTCCATTCGTACACGGATTCGTACCCAAATCCACCCACTGTGGTCCAATGCCCTCTCCCACCAAGGCTCAGTGATGATGAGGACAGGTGTGGACATTGATCTATCCTTATTTGCTGTGTTTTTGCTGTTATACTATATTGTTTGCTGCTGCATTGTCTGAAGGAAGCCAAACAAAAATGTGTTTTACTCTTATATACCTGTACGCATGATGTTTGTAACACAACTGCAGTTGTGTCACAGTGGTAATGCGGCTGGAATGGCTTGGAATAGCATCCTGAGAGAGAATGACATGAATGATCTGACTGGCTGTTTAGGCTTCAGGGGGTATAAAGAGGTATTAAAGGGCAACATTTATATAATACATTGGATTTTAAATTCATGGTGGAGCCCCTTAAGTAATTTTTCCACCACTGTCCTCCACACAGGAGACGAGATAAGCAGACTGAACACCTAGAATTATCATCCATGCTTTAATTGCTTGTGATTGCATCATTTTTGTTTGTTATTTTGGGGATTTTGCAACACTTGGGATTCCCGGCACGTACCGTACCATCCAAAAGCGACATTCGTAACCTCATCCTGACTCTGTCCCCCAACACACGCACGCACGCACGCACGCACGCACGCACGCACGCACACACACACACACACACACACACACGCACACACACACACACACACCTGTCAGCTCCATGTGGGCAGAATGTCCAATGGGCTCTGTATGTATTCCCAACAGGCTTAGAACACAAGTCAAGTTCAGAACCTTAAAGGACTATGGTGTCGAGAACAGAGCGCATATCGCTGGTTGTGGCACTTGTGGAAAGTGTTCTGTTGCATGACCGAGTTGTTCCTCCCTTTATAGAGCCACACCAAGGCGTATTTGAGCAACATCGGGCCTACAAATGTACAGATACATGTACAGATAAAATAATACACAAAAAACAATAATGTAGTCTGGCCTTAAAGGAACACATACTGTACTATACTGCTTTTGTTTACAGTGGGCATTTAGCAGAAGTATTCAGTGTAACTAGTAATATAAAATAATATTACAGTAATATTTCTCTGTAAAAGTAATATGACAAGATTACATTCTACGAATCAGTAATAATATTAGTTACTTGTAGTTACTTTCGTCATACTGCTGCTTTCAACGGTATTGCATTGGAGAACGGAGATGAACTAATATGAATTTACTTTGAGCTAAAAAAGTGTGAACAGGCTGCAACCTATTATTACAGTCAGACGTACAAAGCCATGAGGGGCTTACAGACGGCAAGGAATAAATTGCGCATTCTAATTCATTTTCAATGGGGCCGGCGTTTTTTGCTCAGAAAACGACCTGCGATAAAGAGAGCGTTTAACGCCGGTCATTTATCGCCCGGCGTCACTGATTTTTGTTGGGGGGCACAAAAGTAAAACTAAAAAGTAATACGTAATACGGTACATACTACTCTTGTAATGACAAATGTAATATTATTTCTTTCCTAAAGGGGTAATACTAATAAGTACTTTGTAAGTAATATTGCAATATTAATATTAAGCTTGAAGAAAAGAAATAGTGTGGTAATACATCATATACGGGCGTCCTTGAAATTCAAAAGGTTGAGGAACACATTTTTTTTAGCCAACAACACCCCCCCCCCCCACCACCACAACCACCACCTATTCTCTCTTTGAAAAAGTGAATAATTTGGGTCACATCAGCAAGGTGACTGACAGACAGACAGGCTCAGACTGACGGACTTGAGCTGGCAGGATTGGGAGAGCTGACAGGCTTGTCCCCGTCGCTGTGACACATATTGCCGGTGACAGAGGTCACGGGGTCAGACAGGAAGGTCTGTTGTTATGAAGAGGAAAAGGAGCTGCATTGTCCCCTCTCAGACCCCTCTCTCTCTGTCTCTCTGTCTCTCCGTCTCTGTCCTGACTGTCTGCAGCCTAATCAGCCTTTGTTGGAGCCTCAACAACGCAGACAAGGAAAAGAGGAAGCTCCATTCATGTCCTTCTCTTGGTCTCTTCCTCGGGGCCATTGTGCCCGTCCCTGTCCCGTCTCCTGTCCCCTCGGCGCGGCTAAGCCTCATTTATACCAGGGTGAATTGTGACGCAACGCATTGAGAATCCCCCCCCCCCCACTCCCGAAAATCTTTTCTTTTCTTCTGTCCAAATCTTTTTTGCCGTACGAGACGTGACATCTCACTCACTCTCACTTAAACTCGCTTTGCTTTTTTCCAGCCTCCCGTTCCCCTCACAGGGCCTGGATCTAGGCATGGGCTTGTGCCTAGATCCGTCCCTAAATGCCAACACTGTCCCACCAAACACAATGGCATGCAAAACAACCTGAATTTCAAAGATATTTCAAATTAAAGTGCTTATATTTAAAATGATTTAAAACACTGTGCTGCTAAATAACTACAATTGTGGCGCCACTACACCAGCACCATCAGCATCATTCCAAACAGAAACCTAGTCAGACCTTTAGCTTTATAAATGCTGTGTGTCTGTTGCAACTTCAACAACAACTGATGTTATTATTGACATTGTTTACTTGCCCCACCCTGTACTATAACTGAAGAAGGAAGTCGCCCCCATACCATTTTTGCCTGTCCCCCCAATTGAAATGTTACATCCAGGCCTGCCCAATCGTCCACCATTCCCTTGGCTTCATAATGTTGGTTCTCAAAGTGTGGTCCGAACCATCCGTATTGAAAAATACTGACGTGTCATTTCTGATGGGGGTCCCTCCCTGCCCTGGCACAAAATCCTTTTAAATGGTAGTGGAATCAATCTGGGGGTCCTTGACGTAAATGTTCCGAGCAGACCTCCTCTGACTGTGTGTGTGTGTGTGTGTGTGTGTGTGTGTGTGTGTGTGTGTGTGTGTGTGTGTGTGTGTGTGTGTGTGTGTGTGTGTGTGTGTGTGCGCGCGCCTCTGGCGGTCCCTGGGGAGCCTTCAGAGGCTTTAAAGGCCAAATGAGGTGGAAGTCTATTAAAAAAGGCAGATTCCCTGCCCAGTGGGGGGAGAGGAGGGGAGGGGAGGGGAGGGGAGGGGAGGGGAGGGGAGGGGAGGGGAGGGGAGGGGAGGGGGAGGGGATGGAGGGGTGGGTGGTGGTCGGTGGTCCTGGCCGGTCATTCAGGTGCACTTCATTCTGACTTGATCAAAACGCTGATGAGTGGGTGAGAGCCATGCAAGAACCAGGGTGAGAGGTCACAAGTGCTGGACATCATTTTGGATGGGCGCTACAGTATACGCACAAAGCAAATTCCACCCACTTTTTACATGTAAAACGACAGACAGCGAGATCATTGACAACGACCGTGGTGACAGCTATAAAACAACCGTTGGCCACCAGTTGCGACCATTATAAATCAGTTGCGAACGTTATAAAGAAAAGGCAGACTGTTTTACAGTACTGACAGTCATTACCATTGGGCCAACTAGCTACGACCGTTGGGCCAACTAGCCGTGGCCGTTCTTCCCCGGTGGCTACCTAAGCCTAGTCCCTAACATAAGCTCAGTAAAACCTAGGGGTAAACCTAACCTTAACCCCTGGCCGCTGTGTGACACCGTTCACCACCGTTTTATAGATGGGGGCGAATATGGTTTCGCCCCCTCCTGGGTAAAACTGTGGTGTGACAATAAAGCTACGTGTGATTCTGGTCACACATAGCCGAGTCTATTTGGAGGGTTTTTTATTTTATTTTATTTTATTTTGGAGGTCGATCGGTCGGGCTATTCTGGAGGTAGGCAGGGACACAGTGACACACCGACAAGGAGAGATTCTAGGTGTCGCTCACAACAAGCATCCTCACAAAAACACACACACACACACACACACACACACACACACACACACACACACACACCACACACACACACACACACACACACAGGCTCCAGATAATTCATTAAACCCTGTCAACGTTTCTGTATGAACTCACAACCTGACGGATGGTGGTCGCCTGCGTTCCAGAGCCGCGCAGGTCATTTGCAATGGAGATTCTGCTGATAACCATTCAACGGGGGGAAAAAAACACAAAAAAACAAGCATGTTTGTAGGCTATGTATGTTTATCCCACTGGTAGCATATGTATGAATGTCTCCTAAAACGCAAGGAGGGACAGCTAGACTAAATAGGTCCGTTTATTCATATGAACGTGATAAATGAAGCGGGCCGAGCGAGAGAAAAGGTTTGGAGGACAGCGACGCCACCGCTATTCATTATAAGAGGCGTTGATGCCCGTGGGTCATGCTGTGTTTTTTTCCTACTTATCTAAATCAGGTCCCCTAGCTCACTGCCAGGCGGAGGCTGTGCTTCTGTTTAACCTACTTGGGGGAAACAACGTCTTGGAGAAAACCTGAGAGTTTGTCTCTCTCTCTCTGCGTTGTGGCCTTGAAGACGAGGACGCGACCGGCAGGAAAGGAAAACACACGCCGTATGGGATCAGGATGAAATCAGAAACCAACATGAACCGCAGGTTTACTGAAGCTATTATGCAAACGCTCCGTCGTCTTGTTTTGCCCGTAAAAGACGAACGGGAGAAGAGGAAGGGTGGGGGCAAGGGAAGAGAGAGAGAGAGAGAGAGAGAGAGAGAGAGAGAGAGAGAGAGAGAGAGAGAGAGAGAGAGAGAGAGAGAGAGAGAGAGAGAGATCAACCAAAAAGAGCAATGTGCGCAGTGTCAAACTCATAGCCTACTTTACTCATATGGATGCTGAAAGCAAACGATAAAAGTTCAATTGTGTGCTCAATAGGAACTTTATTGAGTTTAAAGGTAATAGAGGCAAGACAAGTGACAGATAATACATATAGTAAGTTTTTGTCTGTCATGTATACAAATAAAGAAATATGGTAAAATAAATAGTCAACGCACACAGACTTTCTCTTAAACACAGTAAAAAAAAACAACAACAACTGCTTGCTTCTGCCACTGGCAAAGTGGCAACACATCGACTTTCTTAAAGGTAGGCTAAGTGATTTGAAATTCATCGTGTAGTACCAGCCTGGTGCACTAGGGGCGTCCAAGAGTAGCTTCCTGATTGAGCGATCCTGATTGGAGGAGAATTCACCCTCCACCTGGGGAACTTTTATTAGCTCCTCTGCTAACGTGGGGGAGGAGGAAACTCCATATATGGTCTGCACACCTTATAATAGAGCATTTTAACAGAAAAAAATGGGTGAAATCTGACAAGTGAAATCACTTCCCCTACCTTTAAAGTGTGAGAATAATAAAAATGCACTTGTTGCATATGCTTCACATTTTGTGAAAAGTCATGATGCCATGCTGCCCTTGAATTGCTGTACTTCAATATATAAGAAATATTTGTTACGGAATATATTAAATTGGGTAAAATACACCAGTGATTTGTGATGTTTAGACAAACATTATGCATGGTGTTCTAGGCCAGGGGATTTCAACATTTTTTATATCAGGGCCCACTATTTACGCCACAGTCCACCATTTGACATTTTAGCTCCACAGACACCAAAACTAAAGATTTACTTTTCTTTTGCCCACAATTCCAGGCTGGATTTGGGAAACAGTCAAACATACAGATCAAGATGACCATTAATCTTCTACATTCTCTAGTTGTAGTAGACTTTTCAACGTTTAGGTGGGGACCACCTGGAACTCTCTCAAGGACCGCTGGTGGTCCCTGAACCACTGTTCTAGGATTAATAATAAAGCTGTAAAAGTAAAGGTGTCCAACAATCATGCGCTAGAGACTCAGAATGCAAGTAATAAACTACAGTACTTGGGTAAATTGCACCTATTAACACTATGATGGCCACGGAAGTAGTTTTTGATAACTGATGATAATTGAAATATTACAATTTAATTAAATATCAATCAAAGCGTTTTATTGAGACAATGAGCTGCAGGGTGAGGGCGGGAGCGGAGCGAACACACAGGTGACGGGAGGCTAATGCAGGCAGATTCTGTCAGGGCTGATTACAGGTGATCGTGAGTGGGGCTAGCGCTGCTGAAAAATCTAATTTGCTATTGATTTGCTACTTAAATGGGCCACGTCCGTTCCTATCATTATTACATGGATGCGGGCCTGCCAATACACAGGGAGCACTGACTCCTCTTGCACACGCGGTCACTCCACACACCGGCAGCATTATACTGTCAAGAGTCCAGGGGGAACTGTGTTAATTCCAGGGGGACCTAAATTATTTAGGGGGGGTGGGGGGGGGGGGGGGGGGGCACACCATGGTGCTTCATGTGCTATATTGTTTTCTCGCACCAATCGTAAAACAGGGAAACAGCTGCATCATGCATCAGAGTAGAGGCAACTTAGAAGGGAAAACAGCAAAAAAAAATATGGCTATATCTATTTTCATTTTTGGCTAAAAAGTTGCATGGCTCTATTACCTCTAAAGGAGCATTCAGTGATTTGGGTGATCAAAAAATGATCCCTCCCCGGTAGCAATATGTGGACATGCACGCACTCTACACTAGGGGAAGTGCAACAGGCCAACAGCGCAGTCCCCGGCCGCAACTGGATCCTGATTGGAGGAAATTGAACCCAAAATTTGTCCGCTGTTCCATGATGATTCTTTTGGGGAGTCACTGTCTGAGAAACCACTGGCATTTACCAGAGGCAGAAAAAGGAGAAGGGGCTCGCAACTCACTTTAAAGTGCTCCAGGTTTTATTTAGCGACAAGGGTTACAGGTAGCAACGTTTCGACCTGTTCAGGTCTTCATCAGGCATTTACCAGAGGCACCCCAAAACTTTTCAGCTTCAGACCAAACATTTGATGAGATCCAAGCCTCACACAAGTTTATATCACAGATTTACTGCCAATAATAGCAGGGAACTGGTTCTACTATCGCTTTTCTCAAGGAAATCTGGTGAGATTTGGTGTATAGAGGTTGCCTGCATGGCTCCAGCCCTGAATCACCACCTTAAATTATTTTCCCTGGGAATTCTGGTCTGGTGATACAGTCTATGGGGCTGTCAGTAGTTGAAAATCAGACTACAGCAGCTGATTGGCCGACAGCCCTGTAACTCAGCAGTGTCAAACTACAAACATGGCAGGCCCCACTGCCCCCACTATTCTGATTGTTTGGTATGAACGAATACTGTTGCTTTGACATCGGCCATCCCATAAACTGCTGTGGTGGGGAGGGCTTTCAGACTGAATAATGAAGTGAAACAAAATGATAATTCAGACTGAGTGTCAAGCAAGTTGAGAGGGAAAAAAAAGAGGAAAAATAAGTGGACCAAGTACAGAGCCCTGGAGAGACATTGGCTAAAATGGTGACACCTATATATATATGCATGTACCTTCTGTACAGAATCAATGACACAGTACGATCAATGTCTAATCGCCTGCAGGCGCGTGCAGGAAGCGAGCACGTGTGCAGCAATTACATGGGACCGCGCCCCGTGGAAACACACTTGCATAAACGGCCGGTCAACTTCTCTGCATGTCCAAAATAAGCGCATCAATTGTGAGAAGAAAAAAAACTTGACGATGGGAGCGATTCTGATATAAGAAGAGAATGACACAGCAGGAAAGGACTAGGTATTCAGAGAGAATGAGGATACACACACAAACAGACTATTTCACCATCTCCTGAGAGATGTCTGTCTGTGGTGGCGGTGGCGGTGGTGGTGGTGGTGGTGGTGTTTTGGGTGGGGGGGACTGAGGTCACACGCCCAGGCTCTGACCTCTCCAGGTCCATTTCTCTGACAGACATTTGTCACTCCGCGGAGGGCCGTGTGCGGTAATAGATTATTGACCACCTCCGTGGTCCCATCACTCCAGCCAGGCCACATTCTATACCTCCACTATAGCACCTTTATCAACACAGAGAGAGAGAGATTCTATACCTTCACTATAGCACCTTTATCAACACAGAGAGAGAGAGAGATTCTATACCTCCACTATAGCACCTTTATCAACACAGAGAGAGAGAGAGATTCTATACCTCCACTATAGCACCTTTATCAACACAGAGAGAGAGAGAGAGATTCTATACCTTCACTATAGCACCTTTATCAACACAGAGAGAGAGAGAGAGATTCTATACCTCCACTATAGCACCTTTATCAACAGAGAGAGAGAGAGAGAGAGAGAGAGAGAGAGAGAGAGAGAGAGAGAGGGAGAGGGAGAGAGAGAGAGAGATTCTATACCTCCACTATAGCACCTTTATCAACAGAGAGAGAGAGAGAGAGAGAGAGAGAGAGAGAGAGAGAGAGAGAGAGAGAGAGAGAGAGAGAGAGAGAGAGAGATAGAGAGATAGAGAGATAGATAGATAGATAGATAGATAGATAGATAGATAGATAGATAGATAGATAGATAGATAGATAGATAGATAGAGAGAGAGAGAGAGAGAGAGAGAGAGAGAGAGAGAGATAGAGAGAGATTCTATACCTCCCCTATAGCACCTTTATCAACACAGAGAGAGCTAGAGAGAGATTCTGTGCATTAAAGTGGGTCGAGTCTTAATTAATATCATTGGTATCATTGCAAACTGTGAAGGAAGTAGAGAAGGAATTGAAAAGAAGGTATAGACCTCAATGTCTTTTGTGCTATTACAGCATTCTACTGTAGTCGCACCACCAGGAAGGTCCATGGATGTTTTGGAGTCAACGATGTAGCCATGCTCTTAGCATTAGGACCGTATCAAAAAAATTGACTATTAAAGGTGTACTAGGAAACTTGACTGGTGGCCATGCCAGTACTGCAGTTTTTAGATCGAGTACTACATTTCCCAGCATCCCTTGTTTAAGTCACATTCTGATTGGTTCCTTTAAATCAAGGACTAATCAGATTAAAATGACCATTCTTATACATTCTCTAATTCTGTAGCCTTCTTAATTAATAAGTGGTGCTAATTCAGATGATGAATATTTTAACTATCGAAGGTTGTAAAATGGGTTATGGGCATTTTTATGCTCTCGAAGAGTTACATCTCATTAAAGACTTTTCATCAGCTGGAGACCACCTGTAACTCTCTCAAGGACCACTGGTGGTCCCTGGACCACTGGTTGAAAACCACTGGCGTAGATCATTGGCGATAGCAGTAATTGTGTTAATGGTTCAAGTACTGTTTGTTCAAGAGTCGGTCCTCCAGCCGGCTCCATCTACAGAAATGCATGTCATGGGACTTCCAGTGTAAGATTTACCACCAACGCAGGCATCCATGAAAGTGTCCTGGTGGATCTATGACAGTGGTTTTCAAACAGTGGTCCGGGGACCACCAGTGGTCCTTGAGAGGGTTCCAGGTGGTCCCCAGCTAAGCTGGTTAACCAGATGAAAAGTTGGTTAGCCAGATGTAACTCTTGAGAGCGTAAAAATGAAACCAAATGGACCCTTGCGGATACATTTGGTTTAATTTTTACGCTCTCAAGAGTTACATATGGATTAGCACCACTTAATTAAGAAGTCTACACAATTAGAGAATATAGAAGAATGGACATTTTTGATCTGGTTTTGTTTGTGAAATCCATCCTGGAATTGTGGACAAAACCCAAAAGAAATCTTTAGTGTTTGGGTCTGGGTGGAAATGTCATCAATGGTGGTCCATGGCTCAAATGCTGAATAAATAGTGGGCCCTGGTATCAAAAAGGTTGAAAACCACTGATCTATGACATCAGCAGTGTCTAATGTGTCTGTAAATAAATTCTTTGCTCCGGAAGTATGTTAGAGTTATTCTGTGTGCATAGAGAGCACATCCACTTTGCATATTTGGGTGTAGAACACGGAGGAAGCAGGCGGGTCAGGCTCCGTCCCCTCGGCCTGTTTTCCCTGAGAGGACGACATGAATGTAAACGGCGGTGCTGGATTAGACGTCCCTGATGAATTGGGGGGGAAAGTAGGGCGATTTCTTCCATATTGTGTGTTTTGTTTTTTGTTTTTTGGCACAGTCTGGGGGTTTTAATTGTATGATAATTCATCTCGGAGCGCTAATTTACCTCCTGCTGGCCGCTTTAAGTGTTGGAACATTTTGTGAACCAGCCCTCGGAATTCTAAATGAGTCCATTGGTTCAAAAAGAAAAAAAAGGTCTGTCTTCCAGCTAAGGAGCACATCCATACATGCACATAGTTTTTCTTGATAATTAATAGGTGTTTTATTTTGTAAAATAACTTTCACACCCAAACACAAAAAAAGGTTTTTACTTTTATGTAATTCATTTATAATGTGACCGATTCTAACTGAGGTTGAGTCATTGGCAAAAAAACGCAGACTTTTCACATATCAGAGCATTATCTGCAAATAAATATCAGAGCTGAATTTGACATGTAAACATGAAATAAATGCTTAAACATATAGCTATAGGTGTAATGTTATAGGCCACAGAAGTGAACCTTTCAAGCCTATTTTTTCAACTTGCATGTTTTCTGCAAGACATTACTCTATAAACCATATCTCAAAGACTGGTTGGTCAGAATGAACAACCAATATGTCAAATTGTATCTATGATATCCTGCCTTCACATGACACAACAAAACAAAAATGAAAAATTCTTCAATGACTCAACTTCGGGGTCACTATTTGTTTTGTTTGATAGAGGACTGCAAGTAAGGATTGACAGAGAAAAGGGAGGTAGAGACTATGGGGGGCACATGTAGCCAAAGGTTAATTGTCATGAGCGGGGCTCGAACACCAGGCGCCCTGTCAGACCAGAGCCTACAGTATATGTGGCACGAGCCTGAACCATTAGGCCAGTTGGTTACCAACTCTTTTAACGTCATTTTAACTGTGGGACCACCTGGAACCCATTCAAGGACCACTGGGCTACAAGTAATAAATAAAACCACAAAACATCAACAGTGTTATGGCAAATGAGAGAAAAGTGTATCTCCTGGTGGAAACACACACACACACACACACACACACACACACACACACACACACACACACACACACACACACACACACACACACACACACACACACACACACACACACACACACACACACACACACACACACACAGCGTATATTAATGATCTAAACCCACCACAGTGTGATGTGTTCTGATTTGGCATGTCGGGCCTGCAATATGTCCCTTTCCGGCAATTCATATAATAACTACCTGCTGTTGGGATTCTTGGGCCCTGTCTGTCAGACGATCGGGGGGACATTTAGGCTTATTTTACCATTGCTTATTTAGCCACAGGAGGCCTATTAATTTCAGTAGGGCCTGTCCCTCTCCAGGGGCCATCCACTACCAGCCACACACACACACACACACAGAGACACACACACAGACACGCGCGCACAGCGTCCCATTGTTTAGAGCCATTTACATCTGTGGTCAATGAATGATGACAGCAGTACTGCAGCCCCCGACTCCAGCACAACAATAACGCGCGTCCACACAAGTACGCATGCACGCACGCACACACGAAAACGTGCGCCTACGTGCAAGCACGCACACAAATACACAGAAAAACATAAGAGCTGGAATATGAAGCAAATCAACCAAACAATGTATCAGAAGAAGATAGTCTACTGAGATTTTTTTTTTTGCAAAGTGAAAACCCTCTGTGTTCGTTTAAACGTGGCGACGAGTGAGTGTAAATAATAGGCCTATTGCCCCAAATGTGTTCGTTGGAGGTTAAACCGTCACCGAGGACTCGTCGGCGCTGACTTAGTTTATCTGACAAGCGGCTCGAAAAAGGTGTTAAAATGCCATGCGACGGAGACAGAGACGGAGCACACGTTCCTTTCTGTCGATCCGGCAGGCAGGCTGCAGCTCCACTAAAAAGCCCCCGTTTCTGCTGGGACGGCTGTTATTTTGGCAACTTCCCAATCGCACTTGACCCAGTAAATTAGCCTACGTTGGGTTGATGTGGTGCCATGCTAATGTTTGAGGGTTTATTCTCCAATCGGGTGCACAGACTCCTGGCAACCCGCTTGATTCACTTTGGCGATGAAAAAAAAAAAAGGTTGAAAAAAAAAAAAAGGCTTCCACCGCTACCTCACATCATAGAATATTAACCCTTCTCCCGTTCCCTGGCAGAGGCAGCAGATGGCACGGCACGGCGGCAGCACCACAACAGCTGTCAATTTCAAGGCAGTGCCTCCGTCGGTGGATTTACTCCTCTTCCCCTTTCACTCCCTAGCTGGGACGGGTAGGGGACTGTTGTTTTTTTTTTCTTAAGTCATAATAAGTGAACTGATGTGCTGCTTCAGATCTTAATGAATCAGACGCTTTTACAGCCGAGCAAAGAAGCGTGTTTAGTTTCCTCAGCGGGGGGACGGCTGTGGCGCCGCGCTGCGCAGCCAGCCAGCCTGCAGCAGCGCTGGTGTCACAGAGCATGGGAACCTACTGCACTGTTAGTTGGATGTTAAAGGACAATTCCACCACCACAAGGCTTTCTTACCTTTATTTGCAATTGATTTATTTCCAAAAAAAGTGGTGCAGTTATTTTGTGGGAAATAAAACTCCTTCATGGCTGTTTCTCCTACCCCAAAATAAGCTTAGAATGGGGCTATGGGATGTTGTTCAAATTCACCTATTTCTATTACTACAAAATGCAATTCTTTGCTATAAATTCTCTCTCTCTACCAGGTCAGTAGTGTGTTCACACTCACGCATTCACTTTTACTTTCAGTTCAGGAGTGGTTCAGCTGTTTCAAAAGGTGGGGGCGTAGCGCACAATTTATGGCTGAACCACTGCTAAAACAAAAGTGAATGTGAAAGTGTGAGTGATGGAATTAGGTGAATTTGAATGTAATCCTATAGCCCCATTCCAAGCTTATTTTGACATAGGGGAAAGGAGTTTTTTTTTCTCCACAAAATAACAACTGGACCACTATTTTGGGAAATAGATCAATTGCAAATAAAGCTAAGAAAGCCTTCTGGGGGGAATTGGGTAGTGTGTGCATGTGTGTTTTGCGTAAGCCGTTACAGGCAAGAGCAACGAGCAAGCATTACAGGAAGCAGGAAGTAACTGCAACCTGCGGCCGCAAT
Source organism: Benthosema pterotum (assembly GCA_039105355.1). Lineage (NCBI taxonomy): Eukaryota > Metazoa > Chordata > Actinopteri > Myctophiformes > Myctophidae > Benthosema > Benthosema pterotum. The sequence goes on from CM076974.1 coordinate 6,996,026, forward strand.
TTCGTGAAGGACATTATTTCTATGAGCTTGTTTTTGGAACAGCTATTTTTGGTGCGGGATGACACCGGCTCACAACTAACCTATAAAGTATACCTGTCTCCAACCAAGCGCAAATAACCTATATTTAAAAAAATATATTTTTAATACTTAATATCATATTGTCTACTGTATGCACCTCAAGCTTATTTATAATTTGAGCCTCAATCACCACTCTGGTATAATCAGTCTTCTTTCTGGACTTTGAAGGCGGTTTTTAAGCTGCATTATCACAATGTCTTGAGGTGGTGGGGGCATGATATGTACATTACTTTATATTTGTGTCATTATACTTCTGATGCCAGATAAAACCAGGCTTCCATTCCATGCCAGTGTGGAAAATCAACAATGTTCTTCCTCCTTCCTCCTGTATAATTCCTCCTATTCTACAAAGTAGGGTGCATTGATGATTATGAGGCCAAAATCAAACAAGCTGTTCCTGAGAGCAATTTACATTAGAGCTCCTATATACAGTATATCCTAGATATGAAAGCTTGAATGTTCAAAAATGGTTATTTGTGGGGAAAGAAAAATAAATAAAAAAGTTTTCATGTTATCCCCCATTTAAACTTGCAGTGGATGTGTATCAAGAAGTGGCCCTTATTATCGCAGAGTATTAATAAAACCAGTGCCCCTGCACCAACCCATAGGCACGCACTCACACGTGCGCAGACACACACATGACACAGAGTTATGTGTATAAATGACTCTGCGGTTGCGGTGGGTTGAGGGTTCCCCTCCCTCCAGCCAAGCGAACGTGGCAGCCATGAGACCCCCTCAGTCCCATGAGACCCCCTGGTGGTGCCACCACCATAACCACACTCAGATGACACTACAGTTAAATTAAAAACTCCAAATACATCTCATTGTGTCTGCGGTGGAGAGGGGAAAAAAAAATAAAGTTACACTTGGACCAAGTGGTGGCCAGGGAGTTGTCTTGCGAAGCCATTGTATTGTAATGTATGATGTGCACTTAGCACACTTCTATAACTGCTTTGTTCATTGAAATCATCTTTTTCCCGAAAAAATAAGATTGAACAAGTCAAGACACAAGTGAGGACTGAACAGGGTTGTTTGGCTGGGGACTGTAAATACAGCAACTTGCAAAATTACCGCTGATAGACTCTAAAGCCTGGGTTTTCCACCAGTGGTCCTTGAGAATGTTCCAAGTGGTCCTAAGCCAAGATATTTGGCTATGTATATAAGCTATTTAACTCTTGACTCTTAACTTTCAAGAGAATTACTTAATTTACAAGATGTCTATAATTAGAGAATGAAGAATTACTGTTACCTCTCCTAAATGCTGCATGGAACCCTAACCCTAACCCAGGGGTCGGCAACCCAAGATGTTGAAAAATGTTGCCATTTTCGACCCAAAATTAAATTCGAAATCTGTCTGGAGCCGCATTTTATTCTTATTTTTTTCCTGAGAGTGTGCAAATGTGAACCAAATGGACCCTGCGGGTCCATTTGGTTCCTTTGCACACTCAGAAAAAAAAGGTCCTCAAAGAAAAATCATTAACATGTGAAACACAACCTTTCTTCAGAAATGGAGTTTCTAAAGTTTTACAGAACTCTATTTCTAGTCCACACAACATCTCTAAGGTATATCAATGACATAGTAAACTGAGTAAACCTTTGAAAATGGGTGGTTCAGATTGAAAGCTCCACCTCTGATAACTGCTGCTTTTTTGACATGGCCAAGTGCACTTTAACTGGCAACTGTCAGACAGCGCAACTCGTTTTGGGTGACTGAAATGTCAGCCGCTTCGACCTCTATCCATCGATTGAATAGACACTTATCAACAGAAATGTTACGATCCAATCGTGCCGGTATAGCAGATATTCAGATACCCGCCGGGCAAGTAGATATTTTGTATTCATTGCATCGGTGGATCACGGATACTACTAGTAGGGCGCGGGGCGAAGCATAGTTTTACTGAAGTTTTGTTTAGGGTTAGTTACCGCATAAAGCACCGTCTAACCCTAACCCTAGCCTAATCCTAAACCCTAAACATAACCCCAGTAAAATAGGCTATGCCTACACCTAACCCCAACCCTAAAACTTAACCTCAGTAAACTTATGCCTAACCTAACCTAACCCTAACCATAACTTCAGTAAAACTTCCTTCGCCCCGCCCTACTAGTAGTATCCGTGATCCACCGATGCAATGAATACAAAATATCTACTTGCCCGGCGGGTATCTGAATATCTGCTATACCGGCACGATTGGATCGTAACATTTCTGTTGATAAGTGTCTATTCAATCGATGGATAGAGGTCGAAGCGGGTGGAAATGTTTATATTATTTTGTGCGGATCACCCAGTGTGTGTATGTAATAATGCTACAGCCACTGAGCCACTAGGGCTGTGTTCTGGAGCCGCATGCGGCTCCTGAGCCACAGTTTGCTGACCCCTGCCCTAACCCAATAGTCAATTTGTTTGTTTTGGGTCTGAGAAGCAAAACGTAATCAAATGGTGGTCCTCGTCAGCAAATAGTGGGCCCTGGTATCAAAATGGTTGAAAACCACTGCTCTGATGCATAGGTCTCGGCCAGGGAGAGAGAGAGAGAGAGAGAGAGAGAGAGAGGAGAGAGAGGAGAGGTTTTACCCCCCCCCCCCCCCCCCCCCCCCCCCCCCCCCCCCCCCCCCCCCCCCCAAACAACACACCCGTCCACACACACATGCACACACACACAGACACACACATTTATTCATTTCTTTACAAATACAACATCTCTTCTATCAGAGGCATGGTTGAGGAAATCATAGGAGCAATTTAAATGTAGTTTAACATGCTGCCGGGGAGAGTAGAACAGGGAATTGCCTCTGTGTCTGAGGAGACTGACTCCAACCTCTACGCCGATCCTCGCTCGGAGCAGACAGCATATAGAGTGAATGTCACTGCCGGAGAGCTGTTTTACATCCTTCTAGCCACTTAAACTCACATATACTGTAGATACAGTATACATACTGCACTCCATGGATGTCAAACTCAAATAGACAGAGGGCCAAAATAGAAAAACTGATACAAGCCCAGGGGCCGGACTGGCTCGACGGGTTACGGGGACGTCCCAGGTAAACAGGAGAAAAGCAACTTTCCTTCAAAAATCAATGGCCCTTCATAGCAGAATAAATGTATACATGTATGTATAAATGTATCATAGTAAAATGTAAAGTACATAAATCAAATAATTTGTAGTAGATTGTTGTTTCTTAACATGCTGCATCAAATATAGGCTACCAGAGGGCCAGTTCTCAAACTAACTCAATGTCATCCCACGGGCCGAATAAAATTCATTCACAGGGCTGATTTGACGCCCGGGCCTTGAGTTTAATAACAATTATTTAACAACAAGTGAGAGTATAAAATGAAAACAAATGGACACTTACAAGTGCATTTGGTTTCTCCTACAGTATGTCGAGTTGTACATGTATATACGATAATGATCCATTTGGTTACTAAATCAACATCATTTAGCCGGGGACCATTTAGTCATTTACGCGCCACACAAGATGCCCTTTTCATTCAAACTGCCCCTCAAAAAGTCTGCGCACGTCACTGTGAGTATACTTTTCCCACCCCTGCAGACGCACGCAGGCCTTGTGTCACGGCGGGTGCTTCTTTGTGCCTGTAACTCAATTTCCCACCTGAGTCTTCAGCTGAGTGTGACACACAGAAGTCAATTCCAAACGGCAAAGACTCCTCAAAGTGCAATGCAGTGGCATCCAATCCAGAACGCCACGCTTTAACCCGAATGGACAACATCAATCGGTGAGCTGCAGGCAAATCAATTCCACATTGACCCGCGCTCCGCTCTGCTCCGCCCGCCATCGCAGGTGACACTTCATTGTCTATAGGATCCACTGGCCGTCTCCCTCACAACCCTAAACTAATGTGACGTAAAGACTACCGCATAGCACCTCAGATCACTATACTGGGTAGCACCACGTATAGCACATAGTCTGGTTCACAAACACTGGGTTGGGACCTGTGTATACGTATAATATGATTATTCATATACATAAGATGACTATTATTAACTCTTGAGGGTGTAAAAAGCGTTTTTTACGCTCTCAAAGAGTTACATCTGGTTAACCAACTTTCCACTGTCGGACCACTGGTTGAAAACCACAGACCTAGACCACAGAGTCTATCAAAAGACAGGACTTCCAGCATGTTAACTTCCCCGAGAAGTTAACACACGGAATCTTTTTTTCGAAACCTTTTTAGAAAACTTTCCCCCCAAAGGTACAACTTCTCATGAATTGAAAACAATTTCAATGATTTCAGTCAAAAGAAAGTTTAAATAAATAAAATAAAAAATAAATTACATAAATTACTAACTATACATTTTTATGATGTAGTGAAAATAGCCAATCTACAAGCTCACAATGTGGCACAAAGCGGCCTGTTGTGTGCTTGTAGATCTGCCCTATTCAATGTAGTTTGGATCCCGGGTGAGCCCAGGTACAGGATGTTGCAGACCAAGGTTTTGTAAAGTGGGTACTGTGGCACACTAGAACTAGTTTCAGTTTAAATACCTTGGGGCAGAGGTTCTGCTCTGGAATCCAAGGAATATGTGCAGGGTGGACTTATAGAATAGTGGGCTCTGATTTGTCACCCACAAACCTGGGGTGCAACAATTAAAGGTATACTATGTAACTTTGACTGGTGTGACAAATATGCCAGTCATAATGCATATCAAAATTAAGATTTGCTTTAATGAAAAAGTTTCCTACTATACCCTTTAGTGCCATACCCAATCTCCACAAGGGTTTTGTATGTTCTGTTCTTCCTATGGCAGATTTTTCTGGTTTCCAGGCTAACATAATATGTAATAAAAATAATACTTATAGTATACATATACATGTGTACTAGAAGTATACATGCATATACTGTATATCAAAACGTTCCTTCTAGATCGATTTACAAGATGACATTGATATTACATACAAATAGTATACAGGAGCATGCATAGCGTACGATAGGATTTATATAACAGAGTTGTTACGTTGCATGTCTGTGGTCTGAGGCACAGACAAGAAACGATATATGTCCTATAGGCAGGGGCGGATTGGCACATATTTCCCCACCGGGACAATTTTGCCTTTGCCAGGCCACCCTGGAGGGGGCAGCTGGTTAACCAGATGTAACTCTTTGAGAGCGTAAAAATGAAACCAAATGGACCCTTGCGGGTCCATTTGGTTTCATTTTTACACCCTCAAGAGTTAAAATATTCATCATGTGAATTAGCCCAACTTAGTCTACACAACTAGAGAATGTAGAAGATTAATGGTCATTTTCATCTGTATGTTCCAGGCGAGCATCTAGCACATTCTAGTGCATTTTGGAAGTGCCACTATAGTGCATTTGCGATCTTGTCCAGGCCACTAGGTGGCGCAGGCCACCGGGAAAACTCCCTGTCCTCCAGATGGCCAATCCGCCCCTGGTGGCCTGGTGTACTAGGACACTGACAGTTCTCATAGGACGACATTGACAGTACGTACTGTGCACGCAGCGAGTACAGGAGCATGTATCAGCATATTACATTCTCTCTAACAGAGTTGTAATAGTACGCTACAGGTCTGTGGCCCCAGGCAAAGACCAGAGACAAGTGCAGTCAGCAAGAGGTCAAATCCATACACATCTCCCGAGATCTCATCACACTCGTCAATGTAAGAACTCATACAATGCTGTTAATGTGTGTGTGTGAGCACGTGCATGTGTGGGCGTGTGCGTGCGTGTGTGTGTGTGTGTGTGTGTGTGTGTGCGCGCGCGCATATACGTGTGCATGTGTGACAGTGAAAGAGATAGATATCTAGGCGATAAGAAAGATAATTCCATGATAGAGTGGTAGTTAGAAGAAAGGAACAATAGAGCTCTTACACATCATTGAATTTGCATGAGTAGATAGTCTATCTATTTGTAATTTTCATAATTAGCAGTATGCCTTTCACATCCACCACTAACGCCTTCTTCATATCACCCCCCCTGCCATTTCCACTGAATGGTATCCTCCCCCTTAAAGATTAATTGAAGTTGGGATAAAACAAAATGGCTCCCAGGGGGGTGGCCCGCTGTTTGTTATTCATGTGGGTCTGAAAAACGGCAACAGTAAATCCTCTAAGTTGTTGTTAAGCTGGTGGATATTACCATATGTGTGCCATTTCCATAGACTGACAGCTCCCCCTGGATCAACTGGGGACTATTGATCTCGCAGCACTCCATTTCAAGTTAATTGTGCTTGAAATGAGGTCCACACACACTCCCAGGCATACCTTTGTTTTGAAAGGTGGATATTCATTTTTATCAGGATGGCAGGATGCTGATATCAAAGAGACATGGGATACATTCTGTATTTAGTTCATGTTTACCCGGCGAGAAGCAGTTTCTCTGTTGCTGTGATTTGGTTCAAACGTCTCGCTGGCGATAATAATTTGTAAAACGTACTGGTTTTAGATGCTCATTTTCCTCTATTTTGATTGGACAACCCACCACCAGCCACAATTGTCATTCAGTCAGACCAAGGCCTGTAAATATTTACTGTACATCCATTGATGTAAAAAATATTATTACACTGACAAAGAATGTCCATTACCAGTTATTCATCTTTCTTTAATGAATTCAGCTGTGCACAATTACATAGAAGAAAAGCGCGCACACACGCACGCACGCACACACGCGCACACACACACACACACACACACACACACACACACACACACACACAACACACACACACACACACACACAATAAAATATCAGAATATTTATCATGTACAGCCAGCCGGTTGGTAGGTCAGCCAGTAGGAAATTGCAGAAGTTGGATATTGAGGCTTTAAAGCACAAATAACATACATTTCTAAAATAGTTTTTACTTAACGTCATATTGTATATGTCCCTCAAGCTTATTTGTAATGGTTTGAGCCTCAATCATCACTGATATACCCAGTCCTTGTCGTTTCTTTATGGATAGTTTAGCTGCAGTACCATAATGTCCTGAGGTGGAGGGCTGGGAATGCAAATTTGCAACTGAAGACTAAAGAAGAATGAGAGAGAGAGAGAGAGAGAGAGAGAGAGAGAGAGAGAGAGAGAGAGAGAGAGAGAGAGAGAGAGAGGAGAGAATTATACAAAGTAGGGTGCATTGATGACATCATTATGAGACCACACTAAAGCTCCTACTTCAAACTAGATCATTTGTGCAAAAAGAAAACACACATGGGAGCACCAAAACACACACAAAAAAGCAACGTTTGTTCTTCCTCGACAGACATTCCCCTGAGCGGACCTCTGCCACATGTTTAGGTCACTCAGCATGTCACCCTAGACATAAGTTGGCTCTTGGGGAAATCTACTAAACTAACCCTAAACTAACAAAGACTAACCCTGCTTTGTTTTGTTTATAGTAACATCTTACAAAGATTGCAATTCAGTTTCCAGAGGAATGTGAGATGTTTGCGGAAGGTCACCATTAATTAACAAACTATAAATTTACAAGATCCCATTGATGACCTCATCACCAATATTGTTTTTAAACCACGTTTCCCGTGCAAAACAAACGCTTTCAACAATGTACTCATAATCAGGAAAACCCCCTAGTTTGACCCGTCACATGCTATACTTGAAGCAGAATGAGATCTTGTACAATTCCCAGCTTTGGACATTGGAAGTGTACTGTAAAGTGAGTCATACGGAAAACGGAGTTTCCCCCAGTACAGCACTGCCCTGAATTCACTTCCCACACACACAAACAAACAAACACAAAGCTCAAAACGGGTGTTTCAATCCTCTCATTTGTGGCGATTAAAAGAATAAAAGCTTATAATCCAGGCCACTTAGTAAAGTAAGTTACGCAAGTGTTCTGGGGGAATATTTCCTTTCTAGCCTCATTTAGCTTCAATTCCTCATCAATGAGAACCCCCCTCACCCCCGCCCGCACTCTCAACTCCCCACAACTTCCCCCCCACACTGAACTCACATTATTGACCGAAAAGCCCAAGGAACAAGAGTCACAGAGTTGTTGCTACTGTACGTACAAAATAATCCTCATCATGATTAGCTGGAAATCCGATTAGCATGTGTGACATGTGCGCGTATGTGTGTGTGTGTGTGTGCGCGCGCGTGCGCACACGCACGTGTCTGCCATCTGTCTGTGCGTGTGTGCGTGTGCACAGCTGCTTCTGACAGCCAGACACTTTAGAGTCAGACGCACATTTACCAAGGAACAAATCAAAGTACGGCCGCGTTAACTTTTTCAATGCTAGATGCCGCTAACAATAGTTCAGCTCAGGCTAATATTTACTACCATTCTATTAGGTAGTAGTAGTAGTAGAAGACCGTTGTCTCTGACAGACCAAAACAGCAGTCCTGCTGCTGTTCACACGGATCGGATCTTCATCATCATCCTCAGAGTGTTTATAAAACATTCATGTTACACATGCTATTGAGCCACTAAACACGGTGGCTTTGTTCATTTACTGCCTTTTGAACTAAATTAACCCCAAAACAGATTAGAAATGCCCAAGCAACAGCTTTTATTTTCTTCAAAACATTGGGGCTGAAGGGAGTCAGAACAAATGCAGCGCTATGTGGATCAATGTCAACATTAAAGGTGCAGTGACTCGACGTTATATGTACTGTATATCATTAAAACTGCTCTAAGAAGACGTTAAAGGCGTGCATGGCAAGGCCGCACTTTTGCATGTAATCAGTCGAAGACGCCGTTGGCGATCTGGGAGTTAAGGACAGGAAAGAGGAAAAGAGGTGAGGTAAGCTCTGTTACAGCCCAAATACTGCCACTCTCTTGGGATTAAAACTCAACGCGCACTATAATAGTCCTGCCTGAAACCACCCCTGACAGACGAATTCTTGGAGGTGTGTGGGTGTGTGGTTGGAGGGCAGGGCAGGGGAGGGGAGACAAAAAGGAAAACAAAAAAAAATGAGTGTCACTCGTAATCTCATGTCTTATCTCTGCTGATATTCCACGGGTGGGCCCTGGGGGGGCATTTTGTGCAGGGATGAGCAGCAGCGGGGCCGCGCGGAAAAAACAAATTCCATCTCCGCCAGGCGGTAATCAGTCCCCCTGCACCATTACGTGGTGCTTGACTGTCGGCGACCCATATCTGTGACGATATCGAATCGTGACAAATAAAAGGTGTGTAATGGGCGACATCAGCGGGAGCGGCGCGCGCCGAGACGGAGACAGAGAGAGAGAGAGAGAGAGAGAGAGAGAGGCAGGATTTAATTTGCATGGCAGATTAGCCTACTTGGTGTCACCGACGCCTCCGCCGTTGCACGGCCTCAGGGACGTAGAAGAAGAAGCCACACGGCCGCCTTTCTCCTCTTTCTCCTGCCTCTTTCCCTTTCCTATTTGGTTCCTTTATTAATAGGATCTTCTACAGTCGCTTCAAATCCATTAGGTCAATTGAGCACACACACCCCCGCCACCCGTACATAATCAGATTTTCAAATCCAGCATGAAAATGCTTCAGCAATGGGCCAATGCAGGCAAGCTGGGAGGATGGGAGAGAGGGAGGGTGTGTGTGTGTGTGTGGTGTGTGTGTGTGTGTGTGTGTGTGTGTGTGTTGTGTGTGTGTGTGTGTGTGTGTGGCGTGTGTGTGTGTGTGTGTGTGTGTGTGTGCGTGTGTGTAATGGAATGAATTGGAGAACTATAGACATTGAGCAGAATTTTCCTCCAGGACCTTGTTGATCTCTCACCAGACAAATGGTTGTTTTAAAAGGATTCCCAGATAATAAGATGAATATGCCTTGAAACGTTATACTTGCCCTCTGTAACTAAAACATACAAATAAAAAACACCTATTTAATTTAATTTATTTAATAAAAAGCCAAACTTTCACTCATTAGGGACTGCTCCTTTGTCCTGTCGCAGTTTAATGATGTCATACATCCATGTGGAATAATATGAAATGCTCATGCTAACAAAAACAACCTGACCCTACATTTATAAGCATCAAAGCAATAATTTAAATATTTCTTATTAGCACCTGCATTCCATATACAGTATTCCACAGAGCTGCACCACTCATGGACACATGACATCATCAACATGCGACAGGAGCAGGTCCTATTGAGGGAAAGATTCTCTATTTATGAAGGAAATATGATATGATGAGGTGTTTACAGTACATTTATAGTTATAGAAGGAAAGTAGTGGCAGGGGTGTTCAACAGGTGGTCCGGGACACCAGTGGTCCTTGAGAGGGTTCCAGGTGGTCCCTAGGCTAAATGATGGAAAGTTGGTTAACCAGATGTAACTCTTGAGAATGTAAAAATGAAACAAATGGACCCTTGCGGGTCCATTTGGTTTCATTTTTACACTCTCAAGAGTTAAAATATTTGTCGTCTGAATTAGCAGCACTTAATGAAGACGTTTACACCGTTTTGTTTGCAAAACCCAGCCTGGAATTGTGGACAAAACCAAACGAAATGTTTAAATTTTAGGTCTTTGGTGTGCAAATGTAATCAAATGGTGGTCCGTGGCTCAAATGCTGGATAAACGGTGGTCCCTGGAGGCAAAAAGGTTGAAAACCACTGTTTTACGGCATATTTGTCACATTAGCCACGGATCCTGTTAAGGTGCTGCAGATCCAGCTTCATGGGGTCAGAGGGTCAGCCTGGGATTAGACATATGAGGCTAACGGCGACTTATGCCTGATTTACGGCATTTGAAAATGTGCCGAAAGTACACAAAGCTCACAAGGCGTTACATGCAGTGTGACAGGTACAGTAGCCTAGTGAGATTGTGGGTGTAGATCAGGGGTTTTCAACCATTCTCATACCAGGGGGCACTATTTATTCTGCATTTTAGCCACAGCCATTTGAAGTTGCTTTTAGTCTCAACTAAGGATTTTCACGTATGTGTCCACAATTTAGAGAGATAGCTGGCAAGATGTTGTTCAAAATAACAATTCCACAACTCAAAATAACAATTCTACAACTCTTTGAGAGCGTAAACGCTCTCAAAGAGTTTAAATCTCAAGATTTAAAATATGCATCATCTGAATTAGCCACGTCTACACAACTAGAGAATGTGTTTTGTTTTCTCCAAATCCAGCCTGGAATTGTGGGGAGAAAAAAGCAAAAGAAATCTTTAGTTTTGGGGGGTCTGTTTGGCTAAAATGTCATCGAATGGTGCTGAATCAGCACCTTAAAAATACTAGCTTATTTTTCCCAGTGATTCAATAATGAATGAATGATCAAGTGAAACGAAATGACAATTCAGACTGAGGTCAGGCAAGGCCCTGGTATCAAAATGGTTGAAAACCACTGTTCTATAGATTTTTTTATTGCTCTAAAACAGGGCTGCCCAAAAGGTGGATCGTGATCTACCAGTAGATCACACAGGCCATGCAGCTAGATCACATGACAGTGCCCTAAAATGTATAGATCTGTAACTCTTGAGAGTGTTAAAATGAAACCAAATGGACCCTTACGGGTCCATTTGGTTTCATTTTACACTCTCAAGAGTTAAATTATATTTAAACATCTGAATTACATAATTTCAAGAGTCCACACAATTAGAAAATGGAGAATTAACGTTTTGCCAGAAAACCTGCCAATTCTCCCCCTCCATGTTTCATTATAAGTGCATTATTCTTAAACCCTATAACAGTAAGTAACACCATCACCACTATTTCAAAGTCAAACATTTTGGGGGGCCTTGAAATGGATTTTTTTATGTGTAGATCTTGTTGAGCCTGTCATTTTGAAAGTAGCTCTCAAGTAAAAAAAAAAAAACCTGAGCACCTCTGCTCTAAAATAGTGTCTGTCTGCATACATACATACTACATACATGATCCACTTGCTGACCGGTTGTGGGGATTGAGCATTTTTATAGGGGTTTATACTGTACTGTTTGCCCACAATTGAGCTGGCCAGATGTATGGAGAACTGAGATGACTGGAGACACAGTTGGGGAGGGTGGGGGGAGTGGGGTCAGTGTGGTGAGAACATACAGAATGATGTTCTCCTGGTATCTGCCCCGGGGCAACGCCATGTGGGGAGAGAACAGAAAATAAAAAAAGAGAAGGAAAACACCTCCCGAGACACTAGGAAGGTTTGTTAAAGAGCCACTTCACTGTAGGATCTTATTTTAATGATGTTTGGGAGTCAATAAACACTTCCTCTGTCTCAGTAAGACAGTCCTGTCCCTCTCCACAAGGTGGGGTGAGTGCGGCAAAGCATTATGGTCATTGTAGCAATCCGGCAAAGATGGGATCAGTGTCCTTGACCTCAACGACATTTCAAATATCAAAAAACACAAAAACACTCACATAAAAACCCAAGGAAAGTATTTCTTGCTTCCAAACAACACAAAAAAGAGAGATGTAGTTGCAAAAAGGGTGAAAAGTAGGCCCTTTAAGGTGAGGAGTCAAATATTAAACCTCCATGAGGATGTTGAGTCTCACATCGTCCACCTGGACACGTTCAGTGTGTGTGTGTGTGTGTGTGTGTGTGTGTGTGTGTGTTGTGTGTGTGTGTGTGTGTGTGTGTGTGTGTGTGTGTGTGTGTGGTGTAACATGAAGGGGCAAAGCAGCAAGCGGCGTATGTGTAGTATACAAATAAATACATGTTACACAGCTCAGCTACTATTTCAAAATCCTGTGGATGGGATGGGAGAGAGAGAGAGAGAGAGAGAGAGAGAGAGAGAGAGAGAGAGAAAGAGAGAGAGAGAGAGAGAGAGAGAGAAAACACTGCTGGAGGCTTTTTGGTTTTCTGCCCTCTGTGCACTGGCTCGACTGGGGCCAAGTTACGCCTCAGTGCTCTGACTAGCCTAAGCTTTGCGAGCGAGCGCGCACGCACGCACTCACGCACGCACGCACGCACGCACGCACACACACAACACCACACACACAGTTAGGGTGACCACAGTTATTAGACAGCAAGAGATCCTGGCTGGTAGTATACACACACACACACACACACACACACACACACACACACACACACACACACACACACACACACACACACACACACACACACACACATCATGCATTCATAAATACATTTCCCCAGCTGACATTGGCCGTCTGTCTGTATGTCTGTCTGTCTGACTGACACCGCATACAGTTATGTAGGGCTGTATACCGAAGCTCGGGATTCGAACCATTCGCTCGCTAAGGTCGCCACGCGAACAAATATTAATGATCCCGAACCATTCGCATTTATTTATTTATTTAACTTTTCCCCCCATCTAGTAGATCTGCGACATTGAGGGGTCACAAACTCGCTGTGAAACGCGCTGTTACTGCAGTTGGAAATGCATTGTTTTCACTGAAGGTGTCCCATTCTCAATATAAGTCTATGTAGGCGATCGCCATTAGACTGGCTCTAGGAAGTGAACGGAGTTTGCGCAACTCCGTCTGTACTCTATAGAGCTGCACGCTGATGGTTGGTTTTTATGGTTATGGTATGGTATTTACCTAGCCAGCAGCAGGCTAGCCAACAGCAGCAGGCAGTTTAGACAATAGACACGTAGTCGTGCACAGCAAACAAATAATTAAACAAGCCTTTGGTTGGTTTTGGTTTTATGGTTAGCTGTCCAGCAGAAGCCAGAAGCAGGGCAATTTAGCTATACAAATAGACGCGTAGTCGTTCACAGCAAACAAATAATTAAACGAGCCGACGGACAGCATGTTTTGGCGATCAAAACAGCGTGTTACCGTGGCTGTCGGATCAGTCTCATCAGAAAAGGAGGAAAGGAGAGCGGTGTCATGACTGGTGTATTCACAGATGTCAATCACATCTCAGGGCAGTAGAAAACTTATCTACCG
>CM076974.1:7014863-7029863 GCA_039105355.1 Benthosema pterotum
CTTGGCAGAGCACATACACTCCATCCCTCGTCCCCTCACCATTCACTGCGCTCCTCGCTCCCTACCTCCTCTGTAATATACCTGTGTACCTGTTGGGTGGTCTTGAGCCAGGCTAAACTTAAGCCCCAGTCCCTGCAATCTAAGTGTAGAGTAGCTGCTAATCCGATTTCAGGAAACAGCCAACCCCTACATCCATCCATCCAACCCACCCACCCACCCACTCACACACACACACACACACACCAACCCACCCACCCACCAACCCCAAGTTTTCCAGTCTCCCCCCTTGTTGTTCACCCGGTAACTCCAGAGAGAGAGAGAGAGAGAGAGAGAGAGAGAGAGAGAGAGAGGAGAGAGAGAGAGAGAGAGAGAGAGAGAGAGAGAGAGAGAGATAGGGGAAAGGGAAAACGACATGTGGGAGAAGAGATGCTGTCTAGCAGACGTTTAAAGGATTTTCCGGGGAGGAATTAATTTGGAGGTTTTGGGGATGTTTTAGACGGCCGGGCAGGCGGGCAGGCGGGCATGCATTTCCGTATATATCCACCCGCAGGTGCTCTCTGGTGACGGACCTCTGGACCACCGTAACCTGGGACTCTCATACATATCTGGCCCTTTAATGAGGCATATATACAACATGGAGAACGGGAGGGGAGGGATGGGATGGGCTGGGGAAGGGAGGGGAGGGGCGGGGGGGTTAGTTGGGATATATTACCTGGAGCCCAGTGACTGCACTCTTTTCTGAGTCCACTCTGCCCTCTCCGGGACGTAACGGGGGTCCAGGCATAAAGCGGCGTTTCATGGCACCGGGGGCTTATCTGGCCTCTGAAAGTATGTGAGACATGCTAGCGAACAAAGGAGCGTCTCTGAGCCCGCTAGCAGGGGTGAGCGTATCCCTTTCACAGGGGCCACACATCAGCCTGGTGGCTTTACTTATTTGACAGACTGTAGGGGTTGTTTTCAACCAAGGTGGGCGTCTATACACCTGCAGGAGAGAGAGAGAGAGAGAGAGAGAGAGAGAGAGAGAGGGACGGATGGACGGGGCTGACCGGCGTGGAACACAGGACGACCGGCCGGTCGGCCCACTATACACTGCAGTGGTTTTCAACCTTTTTCTTGAAAATTAAGTCATTCAGATGTTGAAATATAATTTAACTCTTGAGAGTGTAAAATGAAACCAAATGGACCCTTTCGGGTCCATTTGGTTTCATTTTGACGCTTTCAAGAGTTACAGATCTATAAGGGTCCACTTGGTTAGTTACCAACTGTCCATCATTTAGCTGCATAAGGACCACCTGGAATCCTCTCAGGGACCACTGGTGGTCCCCGGACGACCTGTTGAAAACCCCGGGTAAAGGCCTATGCGATTTTTTTATTCATTCTGCACAATTCTACACATTTTGCTATTTCACAGAAATAGCAAAAGGGGAAAGTGGGTTGTTGGCTGATTTACCACTGTTTCAGGGTTGTGCCACGAGGCAAAGTTCTAACAAATCTTACATATAAATGAGGGAAAAAAACACAGTTGTACGCAGCAAGGATCTTTAGTTACATTAATTATCCATTCACTAAGTCCCTCCCCAATCCGGCCTTGTCCAATAGGCACGTTAGAAGAGGAAAGCTTAACCAGGAAAGCTTGACCTGCCTGGCAACACTTGCTAAACCAATTGGATTGGCATTGGACAGCGAACAAACCCCATCCTAAACGGTGGGGTTTTGAGAAGTAGAAGGAGTTGTCCTATTTACCACTCTTTTAAGCCAATCACAATCCTGTATTTAACAGCAGTAACAAATTACTATTACATATTACTGTAACAGTATTAGCTTTTCCAGCAGAAGTAGTCTAACGATATTATTCTGCCAAAATAGGTAATATGTACTATGTTACTCCAAAACACGCCCTATTACGACAGCTTGTGGTTGCATGTGAAAAGAGAACAGATTTGCAAGCTATCAACAGATAGCAACAGAGATGTGCAGTAGTTTGTAGATACTAATCCACTGCAGCATTCTGCACACATGTCACTACAAGTTGTTGGCACAACACAGATTGTGTTGTACATATCTTTACTTTTGCGGGTGGAGGGGGAGGGGAACTTGGGAAAGTACATGTAACATTACTATTACTATTACTCTTTGATTCAAGTAATAAGTAATTACTTTTCTAAGGGTCATAAGTAAATGTATTACTCTCTCTTAAGTAATATTGCCCACAAGTCACAAGTCAAAATCATGCTCTAATGATGTGCCGGATATCAGATTATGATCAGCGATGGACATTAAAAATGGAAAAGGATTTTGGCCATTTCTCAGTTCTCCATAATTTAGCTGGGGACCACCTGGAATCCCTTCAAGGACGACTGCTGATGGTCCCCGTAGCACTGGTTGAACAACACAGTGCTATAGGACTGTGCACACAACTCTACCGTGTGTTGTTCTTGCTTACTGTACCCTAAATCGCTCTGGAATGAGAACATCTGCTGAATGCCTACTGTAAATTGTAATTGTAAACTGTTTTTGCCACAAAAAGCGTTACTATGTCATGAGAGAACATTTTGGTTACTATAGTTTCACACTAGGGATGAGCCGATACCCTTTTTTTTTTTTTTTTTTTTCAAATGTTCAAGTGCCCCCTCCAATATAGCTAAAATCGCTAAAACAAAAGAAAGCAAGGCATGTAAAAAAAAAAAATAAATAAGAGTTAAGACCCATCCTTTACTTTCTCTAATAAAAACCTAAAATGAACCTTGGTAGAAATAAAAACAAAGTTGTCCTTTAATTTTATGTGTATCGGCATCCGATTCCGATATCCTGATTGCCCTGAAAGGGGGCAGGACTGAGACTCTCTATAAACCATCCTTTCTGTTCAGAGGTTCTCAACCTGTGGGCTGGGAGCCCTGGGGGGTCGTCTCTAAATGATGTGAAAGGAATTTTAATTTCCACCTGTTTAATACCTTAAAAAGCATGACATATACTACCAAAAGTAATAAACAAAACAACTGGTCCAACCAATACATTTGTGAGCGAAGAAGGTGCATGTGTGAGCTTGTAGACTGGCCATGTTCCACAATATCTCTCCGTCAAAAAAAAAAAAAAAAAAAAAAAAAAAACGGGTCAAAATGAATATGGTTCCACTATGATTATTTTAGTTTAGCCTATCTCTTTTTTGGCTGTAGATAAGAGAATACATTGTGACTGCTGTATACTGTATATATGGAGAGAGGAGAGACCCTGCATTGTGCCCACCCTGAGGAAAGCATGGCCTCCACTGGTCAAACCAGAGCAGTACAACACAGTGAACAACACTTCCATCTCTCTGCTCTGCTTGCATGTGTCTATGTACATAGTGCACAAAACTACTATTACAAAACTACAAATTACCAAACTTTTATTTTTTTATGTCAAAGGGTGAGAAAAACGTGAGATGCACAAAAGGTGAGATGCACAAAACAAGCACGCTCAAACTGGAGTGCCTATTTTGGGCAACTACATTAAGTGAAAGAAATGCATGAGAAAAATGTAAACATATCCAATCCATACATGCTCAGACGTGGTTATGTAAGCTTGGAGATCTGCCATTTGTCGTGCCATGAAATATACAGAGCTTCATCAGTTAATATACTTTGTTCATCTGTTCCTTCGATAAATCTACAACTCGGCTGGTAGATCAACTCGGCTGGTATTTTCATTCGCCTATCAATACACAACAGTGTGCATGTGCTTAATGTGCTTAAATCAAATTAATTCTAATCACCTTGTGATTTTTGAGCAATGATCTAAGAGAGACATTGACACATAGAGAGAGAGAAAGAGAGAGGTAGAGAGAGAGAAATATTCTGTGACATATTTTTGTCATGTCGTACACAGGTGTAGGGCACAAGAACATGCACAGCGTTTACATGCCATGAATAAATGCGTATGCCATAGCAGAGTGTGACACGATCGCACTCTATGCACACACGCAGACATGCGACGTGCGCGTGTGTGCACACACACACACACACACACACACACAACACACAACACACACTCACACACACACACCACACACGCTGCAGTGAGTGTGACATAGGGGACGGGTGTCACAGGGAGTCCCAGCTGATCCCTGGTGTACTGTCAGACAGCAGAGACCCTGAGGGCTGCCTTTACTGCGGGGAATACAAGCGCCCATACGGCATCTGTCCTACTCACTGAGACATGAGTGCACACGTCTGTGTGTGTGCGAGTGCGCGTGTGCGCGCGTGTGTGTGTGTGTGTGTGTGTGTGTGTGTGTGTGTTTTGTGAGTTGCTTGCTGTAAATGTATGAGTGTGCCACCATGTGCCATGTGATCATCTTCTTGCTGGTACTCTGTACTCAGCCTTATTTACTAACGTACGTAAAAGTACAAAAAGCCTGTATTCATGTGCTTGCATTATCAAAGTAAAAGTAGTTCAATATATATATATATATATATATATATATATATATATATATATATATATATATATATATATATATATATATATATATATAATATATATATATATATATATATATATATATATATATATATATATATTTTTTTTTTTTTTTTTTTTTTTTTTTTTTTTTAAATTGCAAGCTTGCAGATTAAACCTTATTTGAAGAGCCAATATACAGTAAACATTCAGTGGATGTTTTTTGTTTTTGTGACAATAATCAAAATCTGCAATGTGATTAGTACTGCAATTAGAAAATCTGTCAAATAATTGTAGAGGAGTAAAAAAAAAACTTGTACCGTGCAGTAGAAGTATTTAAACATGGAAATATTGGAGTAAAGTACTTCAAAATTGTACTTCAAAAAGTACAGTAAATAACAAATTTACTTAGTTACTTTCCACCATTGATCACTGCCACGCTGTCACATGTTGAGAATAGGGTGACCAGATCCAAACTGTTCATTTGAGGGACAGAAGTGCTGCATGTGTGGGACAAGTCAAGTGGGGAAACGGGACAAAATATGGTTAGCAAATTATTGTCAATAATATAAAATATGTCAATATTGTGTGATGTCAATATTCCAAAAATAATTCAGGTTTTTCAATTCAAATATAATCAATTCAAATAGAGAAAAAAATAGCTGTACAATCTCAAAAATGCATCACATTGCATCGTGTTTTGAGATTGTACCATGGGGGGGTACTTCTCGGATTATAAAAAACACATCTATAGCAGGAAATGAGAAAGCAGAAAGCCAGCTATTAGGGGACTCCTATTAGGTCAGTTTGAACACTACTGCTCATGATGTTGCTTTTATTTTCTATCTCATAGAAATGCAATACCTTACATGTTTAATTTGCCATGCAGAATACACGGTTGGTTAGGAGCCCCTGGCACCTTCTCGACGTGTTTTTCTGGCCCAACTTTGGCCCACAACTTCCCCAGACACAGGGCCGGTTCTAGGTATAAGCAATATAAGCAGTCGCTAATAGGGGCCACAACCAGGAAGGGGGCCACATCACAGGGAGGAGATTTATTTTATTTTTTATGTATCCTCCTATACCATACACAGACCACTTGGGAGCATTACTTAATGCAGCAGCAGAAAAAAAATAATCTTGCATAATCTTGCACCTAACTCCAAAACTGCCCAGACAGCCAGCTTTAGTTTGTACTGTAGCTCAGTCGGTATACAGCACTCGCCTTTGGATATGCGGGTGCACCATACGTATCTCCCATGGGGTTTAGCTAACTGAAACAGGGACAGACGCCCGCTTTCTCGGAGCCGATACCAACAATAAGCTCACGCCGCTGTTGTGAGCTTATAGAATGGCCCAGCCCATTTCCGATGCGCGAGACAAAGCATGGAAATAAATTAAGACTTAATTTACTGCAGCGGGAGCCCCACCGTCCTGTGTCCACAACCGGCATACAATAGAGCTGCGCAGTGACGTCACCGCCCCTGTTCCGGAAGTCTTTCCCAATTCATTTTTCTCATAGTCTTTTCGAAAATAATTTATATCAAGACGATTACGCCGCGGACAAAGCCAACTCGAGACGTGACGAATCATGATGACACACACAAACTTTTGGGACAATATAAAATAATTTCTAAGATGAAAAACGAAACAAAAAGTCTTGTATCATGCCGTTTTCTACTTCTTCCCAATTATATATTATTTGACGATATTGTGTTTGTTGTCATGATTTGTCACGACCTGAGTTGGCTTTGGCCGCGGCGTAATCGTCTTGATATAAATTATTTTCGAAAAGTCTATGAGAAAAATGAATGGGGAAAAAGACTTCCGGAACAGGGGCGGTGACGTCACTGCGCAGCTCTATTAAACGTCTCGTCCCTCCTGAAGTTAGTTAGACCACCAGCGTCAATCACCCCCCAAACTCACTTCCTACCCACCCCAACACCCCTAACCCCCAGACTCGGCTACCTGCAATTGTGTCCAGCCTACCTCCACCTGATCACCCACCGTTCTCTTAAAAGCTCCACTTGAGTTTATCAGGTCCCTGTCTTTAACAACAGGTCAGCCACCGTTGACCTTGCCCTGCCACTCCTGCCACAGTGGGACGGCTCCATAAACGCTCAGTAAAGAATGGGCTGTCTGTCTGGGGGGGTTAAAAGCCCACCAATGTCACTAACAAAGGTAAATAAAGCTGACTGGGTTGGGGATGGAGAATGGGGGGCTTGTGGTGTGTGTGTGGGGAGGGGGGGTCTTTCTGGAACAACAATGTTGTCAGGTTCCTTTCGGAGAGAGAGAGAGAGAGAGAGAGAGAGAGAGAGAGAGAGAGAGAGAGAGAGAGAGAGAGAGAGAGAGAGAGAGATTGAGGGGTTTATTGCGCAAGTCTGAGAATTAACTGGAGAAAATTGGCATCAGCGGCACGTTGGATCGATAATTCTCCATCTTGAGTAAGAGTTGAACACTTTGGTGGTGCCGGGGAGCGAATTTGTTTGGGTTTTCCCCCCAGAGTTTGTTGTGTGACAACCTGGCCTTTTGTTAAAGAAGTGGTTTTAATGATTAAAACATTATTTATAACCAATAGGTACAAGGGACTGGCTGACCGTGTCAATACAGTTATTTGGAGCCGACTGAACAGGGCCACCGGATGTGAATTCTTCTGCATCGTTGTTTGATTGTTGAGTTTGGACGTTATTGCAATTATCTCTCTCAAATGTTAGTCATTTAACAAAAGGGTCCAGGAATAAATGTGCCATGTTTGAGTATATGGTTTGTTTTAGTACAGCAAATAAATAAATAATCTACTGTATATGGCATTCAAATCAGAAATACAAAGTGGCTGCCTACAGTACATTGAGTATTGTTTAGGAACAGAATATACATTCTTATAGAGTATATTAACAGTGTAATAGTTGAAGGAAAAGGACAGCCTTTCAACTGCTGACAAAGGTCAATCACAGGAACCTAGAGATTATAACATAGTGACGCTAGTGATGTAGGGCAGAGGTTTTTCAGGTTTAACCAACTTAGCCTAGGACCACCTGGAACCCTCCCAAGGACCACTTGTGGTCCCCGGACCACCTGTTGGAAACCCCCTGATGTAGGGAATTACTGTAACAAAACAATTTACAATGTACGCATTTCGCAGACACTCCAATCCAGAGCCATTTATATTATGGTACTCAAGGACAGCAAACTAACACATCAGAAGCATAGAGATAGTCATCCTACAGTTTGTAAACCAAGAACCTATTATCCCTCTAATAGCAGAGGAAACTAAAGGGTAGGACCGCACTTTTGTTGAGTTTTTTTTTGTGTAGTTACCTTACCATGATTTAATTCCAAAGTGTACAATACGTTCAGTGTACAATGTAAGTCAATGAGGAGCAGATTTTTAATTATCAATTTCTAATCACTTGAACAATTTTAAGTTTGGAATTGCATCATGATAAGGGAACTACACAAAAAAAACTCAACAAAAGTGGTCCTAGCCTTTAATAGATCTACATACTGTTACATGCCTATCTCCAGGGGCGGATGTAACATTTCCCAATTGGCGGGGCAGGAGAAAATGGTATGGGGGTGGCTTCATCGCCCGTGTCAGACTGAGCATTTACGGGGCATTATTACCCCCCCCCCCCCCCCCCCCCCCCCCCATGCCCCCCCCCCCCCCCCCCCCCCCCCCATGCCCAATGCCCATGCCTAGATCCGCCCCTGTCTACATCTACATTTTTAGCCTTTGCCTAAGCCTACAATCAGGAGGAGGAGGCTGATCCCTGGAAGCATACATGCACAAAGAACCTATCATCCTTATAACGGCATACCATCCAAAAAAACAACATGTCTACATGCACGTCTACATCTACATTTGTAGCCTTTGCATAAACCTGCAAGGTCGTCATAAGGCTATAGTTCTACAGCAAGTGCTACATGCTAAGGTGGTGTCTGAAGAGGTGAGTCTTCATCACGACTACAAAAACAGCCATCAGGTTCCATAAACACTGAACCAAAAGAAAGACGCCTAACTGGTTAATCATTACTATTAGAAAAGTCCTGAATCAGGATTTTGTGTAGAGAAACCTCTTGAGGAGGCTGCACTCGCGCCCGCACACACGCACGCACGCACGCACACACACCACACACACACACACACACACACACACACACACACACACACACACACACACACACACACACACACACACACACACAGAGACACAGAGACACAGACACACACACACACACACACACACACACACACACACACACACACACACACACACACACACACCTACCTCTCTGGCTAAATGCCTTCCAGAGCTGAGAGGCCAGCATGCCGTGCTGAAAGACTCACTGCCCATTAGCGGAGCTGAATGGCTCTTCTGTGAGCAGCCGGTTAAAGCAGACCGGGATCAAAAGACCCTCTCCACCGACCGACCGTCGTCTCCACCGTCTCAGATCAGAGTACTGCCCTCGTCTCGAGGACGTCCAACGTTTGGACGTTTGTGATGTCCTTCTGCCCGGAAGGACGTCACAACGGAACTTCAGCATACGAAGTGTTCACATTTCATTATCCAAGGATCACTACATCGAAGCGAAACAGGGTGAAAACTGACCAGATTGGGGCACCCACTGGCTCTACTAGTCCAGACGCATGCCTCATAGAGGCTTTGTTTAGCCGGACAGTGTGCCGCGTGTTCGAGTCCCGTTCATAAAGACTTTTGCTGCGTGTCTCTCGCCTTATCCCCTTCTCCCTCTCCCTCTTTCCTGTCTATCTTCACTTAAATCTATCAATAAAAGCAAAAAGCCAAAAACAAATCTTTAAAAATTCCATTTCCATCAAAATGCCCATCTATTGTCACTGAATGTTTGCCAACTGTTGCCAACTGTTACAACATAAGGATGCAAGTCAGTCATTGAGGTTAGCATCCTGCTAGGAATGCATAAAAATCACTGTATGTGCCATTATCACAAGATTTTATACATCTGAAATTGAAACTTGAAACAAGACCTTCTGCAAAATAAGTACTTCTGGTACTTTGAGTACATTTGGATTCCAGACTTTTACTTTGATGCAGGAATACACACATCAACTAGTTATGGTGGTTGTGTTCCATTTGCTGGTGCATTTGCACATTGTTGTACTTCACCCAGCACTCTAGAAACAGAAACACTCTATACAGCACCTATACATAGTGCTGTTTACTATCAGAACATAGAGCCATTTAACACAATATGACTTATGGCCAGGGTGACTAGATGTCCCTCTTAGTGTAGGGTACAGTCCCTCATTTCCAAGACTTTTTATGAGAGCCTGTCCCACCTTGTGACTGACATGCATCGGTGGCAAAAAGTCCTAACATGTGGCTTTCTGTTATCTCCTTAAAACTGCTATAGATGAGTTTTTACACTTATCTATAGCAAAAATAACGACAAATAACCAAGAAGCATTTCCACACTAACTCCAGGAGGGGCCACCACACTACACGTACTGTCGAATTTATAAAAAAAAAATAGTCTATCTACAAGCTCAAAAGCTTAGATCAACTAATTTTAGTATGTTTGAATTGAAATTCTGAATTCTGTTTTGCATATGACATCAAGACATTAATAATTTGCTAACCTCTGTTTCATCCCACAACGTTTCCCCACTTGTCCCACAAATGCAGAACTTCTGTCCCTCAAGTGAACAGTTTGTATAATCTGGTCACCCTACTTATGGCTCCTTTTATACTGGCCTCTCGACTGCCTCCCCCTGGCCAGCCGGGGCGCCTGATGGAGGGGACAGGAACTGGTTGGAATAACGTGTTCCTTCCACGCACTACGTCCAACCAGGGAAACTCCCCTCTGTTAGGTGAAAAGAAGGCAGCTTGGACTCCTCATGCATTGAAGGAAGCATGAGGCCAGTCCGCTGCCTCTCCAGGTTAGCAGAGGGTGTGTCTAGAGCCCAGGATCACATTAGGAACTGGCACTGGGTGAAGAAATGGGTTGCAAAATCGTGGGATAAAATATTAAGTAAAAAAAAAAAAAATGCTCTCACCCTCCGACTACTATACTCATACATATTTGTTCAGGTGGCAGTGGGAAAGATGGAGGAGGAAGGGTGGAAGGGGTGGGTAGGGGGTGGTGTTGGTGGGGTGGTGGGAGGGGGTGGGTGCCGCGTTCACCTAATCACAGGCTCATTGCTTCCTTGCCAGCCAGCAGCCCCTGATTGTATTTCAAGCGTGAAGTAAATAGTACATGCTCAGTTACCAGGTGAAACCAAGCAGGCAGATGTGTCTCCAGCCCCAGTAGACACTCCGTTGGAGCCTGCTGTTACAGAGGCTGCTGCTGGCTGCCTGGCTCTGCGCTGCGCTGCATGCTGCCGGGTAAGGTACTGTACCGATGCCACACAACAAACTGCTCCGATAGCTGACTCAGCTACCCCATGTTACAATCTGCTGACTGCGGGCAGACGTGAGAGAGGAGGAGGCACATTATACCTATATATACTGTATACATATACTGTATATATATATGTATTTTTTTTCCTTTTTTGCTAACATCGGTGCCACCACCAGCACACGCAGCACGTGGGCCCCGAATGTGCAACAATACAGCTGGCATTTGTCAGAAAATAAATAAGTAAATTTAAAAAAATGATGAGTTCATCCGAGTTATGTCATTTTAATGAAGGATAAAATAACGTCAAGCTATGCCGTGGGCGTGTGTGTGTGTGTGTGTGTGTGTGTGTGTGTGTGTGTGTGTGTGTGTGTGTGTGTGTGTGTGTGTGTGTGTGTGTGTGTGTGTGTGTGTGTGTGTGTGTGTAGCCTGGCGGCTAAAGCTGGCTGGACTAGCTAAATTGTATGCCCATTTCCTACTCCAGAAAATTGAGATAGCCAATAAGGGCACAGTATTCATGTTAATATGGGAAACGGGCTTCCAATTGAGCTATTCCATACCTATGTGCTGATGGGCTGATTCGGTCTGGCTTTAGATGGGCTAGCGTATGTGTGTGTGTGTGCAATGTAAGTCTAATACAATTGTGAGGCCAATCCCCCCAACCCCATCCTCGTATAAGAGCAATGCTGTTGTATGGACAGTATGGTGTGCACGCACCCAGAAATAGCCGATCTACATGTTGTAGGTCGCGGACAGCACGTCACATTGTGAGCTTGTGGATCGGCTACTTTTGGCAATAGTCTTACGAAATTATTAAAAAATGGAATTTATAAATCCATCCTAAATCTTATATTGTTGATTTTTTTCTCATTTATTGAAAAAAAAATGCAAAACACGACAAGTGTGCGTGCGTCGGGCCCTGTTTGTGCGAATTGCGTACAAAAGGCAGGGATCGGAGGAGGTTTGTTTTCCAGTGGAGGGGTGAGAATACAATAGCCCTCCCTTCCAAGCTTCTGTAACCCAAGAACTCTAATAAAGTCACCGCCTGCAAATAAAGAGCCGTGCTGCTCAGCTCCGGTTACAAACAACAACAAGGGCCGCATTATATGTACGCCACCGCCGTGGGTTGATACCTACCCACCGCCATACCTCCATGCTGCTAGCGCACGCTGGACAACACCCATGACATCACTACACCACCCCAGGTTGATAACCGCCAACGTGGTGTACAGTATATCTCCATGCTGCTAGCATACACTGAACAACATTGTAATTACACCAGTGCAGGTGGAGGATACCGCCATACAGCTAGCGTACGCTGGACAACGCCCATGACATCACTACACCGTCTCGGGTTGATACCGTCCCTCCATCTTCAACCGTGTGTCCGTAGTCGGGTCGTGGAGGCAACAGCACCAACGTGGAACTCCAGACTTCCCTCTCCCAAGCAACATTAACGACTCCCTTTTGGGGAAGACAGTCCAAGACCCCGAGAGTCGTTGTAGTCCCTACATTCTCGCCTTGGTCTGCCCACCCGGGTTCTCCTCCCAATGGGACGTGCATCGAGGGCCTCCTAAGGGAGATGCTCGAGCGGCATCCTAACCAGATCCTAACCGGAACCACCTAAGCTGGCCACCTTTCCAGCAGTGGCTCTACTCAGTCTCTCTCTTGTGTGATTGAACTTCTTGCTATCTTGAATTGAAGCCACATAGAGGAGGCCTATACCGGTAATAGAAATCCCAGAAAAGACAAACTGTGACTGGCCAGTAGTTGAGCGGTCCTTTGCATCCATTTGATCACTGGGCGAGCAACGCAGCGTGCCTTCATCAAATACATGGCTTCAGCAGCACTTGACTTTCTGCCTTCAATGGAGACCAGTGTTGGGCAGTAACTAATTTTAGATTACATATTACTGTAATATTATTACTTTTGCTCCAAAAAGTAAAGTAACGAGATTACTCTGCAAAAATGGGTAATAAGTAACGCATTACTTTGCAAGTAACGCCAAGTTACTTTTTTTTTTAAATGAGCTTGTTGTTGCATGCAAAAATAGAACAGATTTACAAGCTATTGACAGGTACTGTAACAACAGAGATGTGCAGTAGATTGTAGATCCAGTCCACACGCTGCATCCTGCGCAGTTATGTACACTACAAATCACTTGCTGCTTTATTTTGTATTTTATTTTTAAATACAAGACCTCAACTGTCTTTGAAAACAATTGTGAAAAAGTTTAAAAAGTCAAAGAGACAGATTTTGTTGGCTTTGTTTTCAGGTGCAGTTTGTGGGATTGGAGACTATTATTATTCCAATACATTGGATTCAGTTCTAAAAAGAGCTCGCTAAACAGATTATGTTGTACATCTCTATTTTTTCAAAGGCGGTGTTGAGAACTTGGGAAAGTAATAACGTAATATGTAATATATTACTCTTCGATTCCAGTAATAAGTAAAGTAATGATATTACTTTGTCTAAGGGGTAACGAGTAAAGTAAAGAAGTTACTTTCCTAAGTAATATTGACCAACACTGATGGAGACACGTCACAATGAACTGCATCCAGCAGTGGACAATGTGACATCTATTTGTTTTACAAACATACACTATACCACACCATACCGCCATGCTGTACAACACACAACATCACTAGACCACCATAAGTTGATACCATGCCATATCGCCTTGCAGTTATAGCACATTCTGCACGCCATGACATCAAAGTGCCATATTTTCCAGACTATAAGGCGTACTTAAAAGCTTTTAACTATCTCAAAAAACGACAGTGCGCCTTATAATCCATATAAGTGACTTATATGGATCAATTGGTTAATTGCAACCCCAGTGGAATGTTTGACTGCATTAGCTTCTATTATGCACCTTATAATCCGGTGCTGCCTATATATTAACATTTCTAAAATAGGCCATTCATTGAAGGTGTGGCTTATAATGCAGAAAATACGGTGCTCACTTTAAAAATTAAAATAAATAAATAACAATACTACAATGTAGATATACTCTGTTACAACTAAAAGTCTGGAGTCTGCAGTATTGGTAATAAGATTAGTGATGTATTGGCCACATAATTGGTATCAGCCAATATTGCCATGATCGGTCAGTATCTGTTTTGGCAAATAGAACTGACATTAACTGATGGCAGTAGCTGATGTTTATCTGCCGTTGATATCTGGTGTTGGTTTGTTGCTTATCTGTTCTGTAGTCTACCAAGCTATAGATTCCGAACATTTATTTGTTAACTGGCACAAAAAAGAGAACTAAAGACAGCAAAAACGCAAATAAACATATCGGTATCAGTGTTGACTATCGGATGAATTGTCATTTTAAACATCGGCATCGGCCAAGAATTTCCATATCAATCCCGATTTAAAATGCATGAAAATAATTTGAAATTAGACGATCTACAAGCCCACGATCCATAAGCACTGTGAGCTTGTAGATTGGCTAATTTTAGGCTACTTAAAGGGGAATTCCACCCCCTTTCAAGATTTTTGACTTTCTCAGAAAAAGGTCCTAAAAGAAAAAAAAAATCATTAACATGGTGAAACGCAACTTGATGGTGTCATCATGTGTTTCTCTATGTTAATATATATATATATTTTTTTTTTTTTCAGATTTTTTCCATTTCTAGAAATACAGAATGGGGGGGGGGGGGGTTAAGGCTCTTTCAGAGTCTGGAATTTCGGTGGCCACCGCGACCACCGCTCAGAGCACCGCACCGCGCGCTATTATATAGTCCACTGTCAGCACCGCACCGCGCTGTGGTTTGTTGTGTGTTTTCTTTTTTTAACCAGCCGTTAAAAACAAGCAACCACCGCGGTGCGGTGCGGTGCGGTGGTTAGTAAAATCCGAGCGGAGGGCTGGGAGGTGCGGTGGTTGCGGTGGTATGACGTCATATTGTAGGAAACGGTGGTCGCGGTGGTCGCGGTGGGCACCGAAAATCCATCTCTGAATAGGCCTTTATCATGCCCACACAACATCTCTGGAACTCTGCTTTAAAGTGTCACATTTGAGTATTACTTTTCCACCATTGCCTGCCAGAAACACCTGTCCAGAGTCCACCCCAGCATTCCTCCCATATGGAGCAACAGAAATGCGTCCAGGTCAAAGTTTGAGGCCGGGGTGTATCTCCTCGGTGTGAACCCGCGCGGACGGGGGACGTCCTCCTCCACCTCCGC
>CM076974.1:7032363-7239863 GCA_039105355.1 Benthosema pterotum
TCTATTATTCTGTCTATTTTACGGTCTCATTTAATGAGACCGTAAAATAAATAACACAAACCTACAGTAAAACTATAGTCACTAAACAGAGTTCAGTCAATTTTCAATTTAGGTATTTAGCAGGCGCTCTTGATCCAGAGCAACAAAATATATGAGTGACCATGAATGTTACCAACATCAAAACATACAAAATGTGTCTATAGAGAGAGCGGTGACAGAGAGAGACAGACAGACAGACAGACTATACGTTTGTATATCAGCCAAAGAAGCCCAGCCCCACAAGAAGAAATTGTCCCATTCAAAAAGAGCCGACCTCTCCTCAAATTTTTTTTGGGGAGGATTAATTTATTCCGTGGCCTATCCGATGGCCATTCATGCAGGATATAAAATCCTAGATTATTTCCTGCTTGGTTAACCCGCATCCGGGCCAGGCTCTGCTCTCACAAAGCCATTCTAATGTCGCCATTAGCTATGCTTCCGCGGTGGTCAAAGGATTGATCCTGGAGACTTGGGGATCCAATAAGAGTAGACATGAATGGTGGCAGGAGATAACATGTTTCTCACAGATTGGGACTGATCAGGGCCCAAACATGATTGGCTGATGGAGGGGGTATTTTTTTTATTTTTTTAAATCTGAATATATATGAAAATAAATGACACATGCTTACATTTTATCCAACAGCTCTATAAGATGTGTTTGTCAGCCTTTTTGTCCATTTGCATACAGTATATATACGCACGCACGCACGCACGCGCACGCACACGCACACGCACACGCACACACACACACACACACGCACACGCACACGCACACACACACACTTAATTCATTTTGAAGTATGATTTGGATGAAAATATTGATAAATATTTCATCTGCTGCATATTTTGTTTAAGATTTAATATTAAGTGTAAGATTTTGTAATTTGATTTTGATTAAACTAAATGTTCATATAGCTTTTTGGAGCAGATAGAAATGTTATAACTATGTCAATGACCACAGGATGTGTTTGTCAACATTGTTGTCATCTTTTAGAACAGTTTACACTTGTTCATATACCGCATTATTATTTTTGGTCACATGCAGATCTATACCAATAAGCATAAATCCAGCGTTAAAGAGAGTAGCTGCAGCTGCCGAAGGAGAGAGGCTACAGTAACAGAGCAGAGAAGGAAGAGCATTGGCGATTTTAGGAAGATTCCAAGGGGGCAAAAAAAGGAAAAAAGTTGGGGGGGGGTTAGTTACCAGATTGACATTGACATAAAACACACAAACCTACCGATTGGCTTGTTCCAAAACGTGAGGATAAATCACATAATGTACTTATATTGCATATTTAGTTGCTTATATTCTAAAGCAATGGTTTTCAACCATTTTCAAACCAGGGCCCACTATTTTCCTGCATTTTAGCCAAGGAGGAAGACCACCATTTGATGTTGAGTTTAGTCTCTTGCATCCAAAACTTAGGATTTTCATGTTTTTGTCCACAATTAGGAAAGAGAACTGGCAAAATGTTGGTCAAAATAACAATTATTCTACATTTTCTAACAGACCATTCAGTAATCCCCTCCCCAAACTGCTATCGTCCAATCACAGCTAAGAATAACATGTGTTAGACAAACCTCTCCACCAATAGCTTTCCTATACGATAAAACATTTTAAAAATAAATGTCACACACACATTTTTCCACTGCATAGGGCAGGCCTTGTTGATAGATTTGGAAGAGAGAAAATGAACCATTATTTAATGTGTAATGATATTTCCATGATATTTAATATTCCATGATATTTGAAATGTCCATTATATTTACATTAATGAATGAGTCCGGCTGGAAAGTGTCCTAGCCTTGGGGGTCACTGGGGAGAGGGCGGGGCTTACTGAAAGGTCTATTGTGTAGATTCTTGAAAATTACCTAATTCAGATGTTTAAATATATTTTAACACTGTGGGAGTGTTAAAAGGGTTCATTTGGTTTCATTTTAACGCTCCCAAGAGTTACAGATCTAGGGTGCAAGTGCCCCCCCTGATGGGAAAGCCTAAAATCACCTATGAGGAGGAGGAGGGATCTGATAACGGACCTGGAGGGTAGAATAACAATGTACTCGCTCAGAGCAGGGGCGGATATAACATTTCCCAATTGGGGGGCATAAGAAAACACTACCATTTTCAGTAGTGTTTCAAATACTTTTAAATATAAGCACTGAAATATCTTGGGTTGTTTTGCAAGCCATCATGTTTGGTGCGGCAGACTGGGCATTTTAGGGGGGCATTGCCCCCCCATGCCAATGCCTAGATCCGCCCCTGGCTTCGAGGACCTGCAGGACTGTCTGTGAGCTCAGCAAGATAAGAACACAGGAACAGGTTATCAGGACGGTTTATGAGGTGTCACTGTGCTGCTGCCTGTCTGTATACAGTACCTACCTGTGCTTTTATAGGAGGAGAAAAGACACAGAGGAGACGACAGTCACATCCTCTTTTACTGCACCCCGAGATCCTGTTGTAACCATCTAGGATGGGAATTAAGAACCACCATGTTTACACTGACTGGACAATCGGATTCTTTAGTAGTAGTGTCGTTGAGATTTCGCCCTCAAAGGGGAAGCTACGGTCGGTTGCAACTCGAAACCGGCCTCCGTAAAATATGATTCACCCCTCCCCCCACCCCTGGGGTGTGGGTATTTATGTTTTCCTTTTCCCCTTTTAACTCCACTATGATGCTTTTGGCTTTTACAGATTGAGAATTTTTTTCCCCTTAAATGTCTTCATGAAATTAACATGGTGGCCCCTATTGGAAACAAGGGTAATGCTTCATTGGTGTTGTAATCTTGTAGTCTTGTATTGAAATGTTGCTTGAAATGTACTCTAATTCTCCAAGCTGTTCATATGAATTACAATCAATCCATCAGTCAAGTAACTACACTGGTGATTTTTTAGTTTTTTATAATACTATAACACTCTATTACAACTAACTAAGTACTATAAAAGTCCGGAATTCTAAACTATTATTTACTTGAGTGAAAAAGTATTGTCATTGAAATGGCTGAATAAAAGAATGTAAGCACGTTTTCCTCCACTGCGTGCGGATTTAACTTTTATTTGTTAATAAAGAAGTGTGAACAAAATACAGTAGCTTTTTTTTTGTGTGTGTCTGTGTGTGTGTGTGTGTGTGTGTGTGTGTCTGTCTGTCTGTCTGTCTGTCTGTCTGTCTGTCTGTCTGTCTGTCTGTCTGTCTGTCTGTCTGTCTGTCTGTCTGTCTGTGTGTGCGCGTGTGTGCGTGCGTTAGGGCATTAACTAAATATTCGACTAGTCGATTATTCGACTAGCAAAACACTAGTCGACACTATTAATTCATTATTCGGTAATAATAATTTTTGATATATATTTTTCAATTTTCTGCAGCAGGCATTGTGGATGTGTGCTGGGGTGTTGGCAGTGATTGTTGGTTGATTGCTTATTTTTCATGTCATAATGTAACTGAGTTACAGTAGTGTAACAGGCTTGCACTGTTTCAATGGGAAGTCCAGAATCACACATTTTATTAGCTAAAAAACAAATATATATCCCTATAGACTAGTCGACAATTATTCGACTACCAAAGTAGTCGATTCGACTAGCAAAAAACGTGTTTGGTTAATGCCCTAGCTTGTGAGGTGTATTTTATGAATCATAACCCTTAGCAAAAGTTACTCAAGTTAAACCTACAGACTTATTTTAAGACCGTCTTTAAAGCAAAATAAGATTTCTTTGAAGTAAGGCAATCTGTATGCCACATGGTCCCTCGTAGGGCAAAAGAGGATAACACCTCAACCTTCCCTTTGAAGAAGACCCAGTATGCAGATGCCGCTTCTAGAATTTCACCTTAGTGTGACTAGAATGAGCTACAATTTAACACTTACTTAACTTTTAAAATATGGCATTACCTACAGAGAGGTGGTTCAAATGTTTCTTTATGTTTGGCCGCCGTAGAAGCAACTAGGTTCTGGCATTTGGATAAAGTTAAACAAGTGACTTATACACTAAGGACAACATTAGAATTATTTTAGCAATAAGAGAAAAACCTTTTCTGTATGCTAATTCAAGGGTTAGAATTGTTTCCAACAATATTTGAGGTTTATCTTACTTATAACTTTCTGTGTTGAGTTGTTTGTTTCTTTTATGGTTTATCTGTATCTTTATATGTTTTTGAAAGCTCATTATTTTATCACTTTAATCATGGCATAATTTTGGTAGAGTTAAAAATACAGTTACATACAATCAAATTAGTATGCTAAGTTTCTTTGTCAGGGAGGTTCCTTTGATCAGGGAGGCTCCGAGCCCTTTGAGAATGCTAATCCATTGACCGCACCTGGTTGAAACAAAAGGCCATTGTTTTGCAAAGCCTCTGTCTCAACCCCCCTTTGGGGTAACAGTAAGTTAAAATTCTTTTCGTGTTTACTTATAAGATTTAAAGATTGGCAAATGGCTGTAAAAACATGTGGGTTCTTTTTGAACCTAGTTCTAAAATTAGGTATATGACAGGATATTCCTGACATTCCAGCTGTTAGCGACAGGAAGGGAAGTAAATAGAAATTCTTGCTAAAATTCTTATGTTCTCACTAAAATAATCTTACATCTAGGACATTCTTAAAACATGACATAGAATCATTTTCTATGTCATAACAAACTAATAAGAATAATCATTTGAAGCTTATTTAGTGACCATTGCTAAACTAAAAGTTAAGTTCACGATACATTAAAATGATTAAATAAATGTTTTCCTGGTATAAGACAGTTGTTAGAAAACACATTCCTAAGCATGTACATTGTATTTCCTGACTTCTCTATTACTTATTTCTAGATTGAGGTATGTTTTATTTTTACAGATCTTTTCCTAGTTTCAGTTTTTAAACAATTAAAGAATTACTGTATTTTGTTATTTTGTTCAAATCACTTTCTGTCAGTTGAACGCTCCGCCCCTAGAGGTTTCTGAGGGAGGCCGGCCTCTGTTCTTATTGGCTAGAGGTTGACCTGCCCGGAGACAAAGTGGGAGGAGTAAACGTATTTCGAATCCTATTTGAGGTCAAACATTCCATTGTTTCAGGACGGCTGCCATCGAACACACCTGTCTCTTATTGACCTCGGAGGCTTGTTTTGTGTAGACCTATTTTTGCTTGGCGATTTTGAGCCTTGCTGCGTTTGTATTGATCACTGTTTGACTTTAAGAAAAAATAAACTCAGATCGTGTTTTGAAAATCCGGACTTTGGAACTTCTTCATTGACTTCTTCACCTGTGGTAATAGCGTGACCTTTGCAGACCTTCAGAAAATTTCCTTCACGTGCGTGTGTGTGTGTGTGTGTGTGTGTGTGTGTGCGTTCGTTCGTGCACATTTCCTGTGTACACGAATCTCTCAACATGAATGCCCAAGGCACACTTTGAACCAGGTATCAGCTGCTATCAAGAGCTTCTTTGAAGCACTTTAGTAGCGTACATTGTTCTCTGCACTGCACTCTACTTGTGTGACCGTTTTGGCCTGTCGTTGGCTGAGCAGAGTTCATGCCATTAAACTATGCTTTCACACTCGTAAGTCACTCTGGATAAGAGCGTACGCTAAATACCAGTCTTGTAAGACAGTGATTCCCAAACCGTTTCATGTCAAGGACCCCCAAATTGACACTAATAATTAGCCCACAGACCTCTATTTGAAACAATACGTCAACCTAATGGACCCTATTTGTACATTCTCAGAGGTACAGCCCCATAATTATCCATTTAACTCCAGACTATAATTTAGCTGGGGACCCCCTGAAAATAGCCAATCTACAAGCTCACAGTGTGTCGCACGACACATTCTGAGCTTGTAGATCGGCTAATTTTCAAAAGCAATTGAAATTTGAAATAGGATATTCTGCATTGTGTGCTTTTTCATGCCAATACTTCTGTGCTTGTACTCAAGTACATTTTGAATTCCAGACATTTTACTTGTAACAGAGCATTTCTATATAATGTTGCTGAACTAATACTTAAAAAAAAAAAACATTCAACTACTTAATTTCTCCATCCCTGGGAATCAGTGGAATTAAGAAGCTGTGTTTGACTAAGACAAACGGCAGATGTCTTGTTGGACACTGTGGAGACAGAAGGCCCTTCGGGCAGAGGTATACTGTCACAACACTTCCTGTGCTCTGTGCTCTGTGTGTGTGTGTGTGTGTGTGTGTGTGTGTGTGTGTGTGTGTGTGTGTGTGTGTGTGTGTGTGTGTGTGTGTGTGTGTGTGTGTGTGTGTGTGTGTGTGTGTGTGTGTGTGTGTGTGTGTGTGTGTGTGTGTGTGTGTGTGTGTGTGTGTGTGTGTTCTATACACTGGGAGGGCAGGCATCAGTGCACCTTGGGCACTTATATAACAAACACACCCGTCCCTGCACTTCACACAAGTGCATTCCAGAGACCAAGATGCATGTGGTAGAAAATGAACTCACATTTCTTTTTGAAAGAGGTATCAATTCCACAACGTAGAAAAACTCACAAGTCCAAAAAAAAAAACACACTTAAGTACTTGAGTAATCCTAGAGAAGTAGTGCTATTCTAAAATAAAAATAATAAAATAAATACTTGGCCTAGGACAGCCTAGTGGTCCCGGCAACTTGGCTGGTAATCGACCATGGCAGTGTGTTGTGTGTTGTGAGTCCTGATCCTGACAAACATTGCTGTGGGTCTACCTCCCATCTCTTCCTGTTACCTGTCTACCTATACCCAATCTATCAATAAAATATGGATAATGGATAATATGATAATATATATATGTTTTGAAATAATAATCAAAATCTACAGACTAACCATAAGTAAAGTTTTCAAATACATGTAGTGGAGTAAAAGTAGTTATGCTCTGTATTTATTCAAGTCCTGCACTGCAAAAATGTTCCTCTGTTGTACTTAGTGGACATACTCATACAAAATACATTCAAAAGATAAAGTGTGTTCATATGGAGGTGATGTATGTGCCTTAGAGCATTTAAGCCCTGGTTCAAAACATTTAGCCCAATCCCAGGCCCAAAATAAGGGTTGAGAGTGGTAAAAGGTAAAAGGGAAGATGTTTTAACAAAACACAGGCTGGATCACTCACTCACTCAGCCACTCCTCAAAACATGCTTTGAGTAGCCAGCATGAAAAACTATAGGAAAAACAAACCCATGTTCTCGTATAGGCCTACCGGTAAGTGTGCAATTCTTTTGCAACATACACCAAAGACATAACAACATAATGCAATGTTAAACCATCTTTTACACTGAATCACAAATGATTAAATAACAACGATCTGGTAATGGAATATGACACCAACTGTCCATTAAAGGAACATTTCACCCTTTTTGCCAAAAATACCTGCATATGTTAATGACCTTTAGAAGATTTAGAACACTTTTTTGGGCGATCTTTACTGTACATGTGGTCTTCTATATTTTAGCAGTGAGCCCAGTGTCTCTGAGGTCATGGACTTACTTCCCACACTACATTTCCCATAAAGCTTTGGGGCACTGCTTCTCCTCATGGAGAGGAGGAGGGCTGTCCTACTGAGACAAACTGTAGAACCGAAAGTGGTGTCTCATTGCTAAAATCTAAAACATCTAAAACCACATATTACACACATAAAGACTGTCAGGAAAGAGTTCTAAATCATCTAAAGGTCATTATAATATATATGTTTTGCAAAAAACGGTGAAGTGCCTTTTAAGTCAAGTCAGTCAACATATGGTAACAAGCTACTTCACACTTGCATTGAATAACATACAGTTAACAGTAACTTGTGTGCTTGAGTAACATACAATAACAGATATACTGTATGCCTCAGGAAATATGCAGAGCACGGTTGCCTCTAAAATAAATCACGCAGAAATCGTTCCTTTCTCTTAAAAAAAAAACACCAAACTAAAACAATATCTGAGCTGCAGACGACTCGACTGGGTGGGTGATGCATTCTCTCTAGAAATTTTCATCATTATTCTTTCACCCACAGAAAATGATCAACAACGAACGCAGATGACAATCTCTGCTGCAAAGCAAACGACAGAGACAGAGACAGAGAGAGAGAGAGAGAGAGAGAGAGAGAGAGACCCACAAAAAAGGGGAAGTCTGACAGCCATTTCCACAACAGATGTTTTTACCGAGGGGTGTCTTCTCTCCGCTGAGCAGTCTCACACATGAGAGACCCCCAAAAGCTTCAGAGAAACGTCCAGAAAAAAAGAAAGAAAAAAAAAAGACACAACAACATGTAAATTTATAACTGCCATGTCTCAGACGGGTAGGCCTGAACCTTTTGTTTCCCCTGCATCTTCTCATGTCTTTACCTTTTAAAAACAGACATGAAAAAAGATATATATATTTTTTTTAATCAGGCGTGTTTAAATAATATACATATCAGCATGTATGCTGCTTAATTTAAAACTGCTCGGCAGGATCAAATTAGAGCTACAATTTCGGGAGGGGGAAAAAAGCGGAAGGGTAGGAGGAGGGAAAAAAGGCAACATCGTTACATGTTATCATAAAAACATAAGTCCGTATCGATCCGGGTTGTGGGGTAAAGGCTCTGCTATTGACAGGAAGACTGAATGCGTCGGAGGGGCAATATTTCACAATATTTGGCCTGTTCACTCCATCACTGTGTAGTGTGTGTGTGTGTGTATGTGTGTATGTGTATGTGTGTGTATGTGCGTGTCTGTGTGAGGGTGTGTGGGGGTGGGGGGTCCTGGGCTTTATATAATAACACGTGTGTGTTCTTTATTTCCCCCTCAGATCAATGGTAATGCATGGGGGTTGGGGGGGGGTACACAAGATGGATGCCACGGGCAGGTTAACCTATCGACTGATGAACACAGACACACACAGAGCAGGACACCAGTAGACAGTTCAGCAGACCCACCACAGGGCTTGACACTAACACTTGCCCGCTTGCCCGGGGCAAGTAAAAAAAAATAGTGGGGCAAGTGAAGACTGCTACCTGGTTGCCCGATCGGGCAAGTGTGCAACTTAGTGCACTATAACACAACACAAGATAAATCTGTCTTGAAGGCAGTCATTGCACTCTGCCTCTGTCTTTCCCTGCTTTCTAGCTATCCACAATTCCAGGCTGGATTTGGGAAACAAAACAGGCAAATTAACACATCAAAATGACCATTAATCTTCTACAGTGTAGACCTGGGCTAATTAAGATGATGAATTTTAACTCTTGAGAGTGTAAAAATGAAACCAAATGGACCCGCAAGGGTCCATTTGGTTTCATTTTTACGTTCTCAAGAGTTACATCTGGTTAACCAACTTAACTGGGGACCACCTGGAACCTGGGGGGCAAGTGACAATGACCTGAGGGCAAGTACAACCTGACTTGCACTTGCCCGATGGGCAAGTGCCTCGGAGACCTTAGTGTCAACCCCTGCACCATACAGTACCTATATGAACCTATGGGCCAGTTGTGTTGTTCTCATTAGGGTTCATATGAACAACGCAGCTGAAGTTGGCATGAAGTTATACGTGTTTTATTAGATGCCTCAATATTGATATTGTGACAATAACAAAATATCATTTTCAGCTTCACATTGACCATTTACAATAGTTTTGAAACATATAGGTTTAGATAAAACTGTTTGCAAAGTATGTCTCACTGTTTTTTTTTTGCCATGAACAAAATTGTAAGTGTTGTTGCCGTTTTGTTTTGTTGTTACTGTTATGAGGCCGACGACATACTCAACAGGGTGGACAATAAATGAAAGTAACTAGCTAAGTTTTAAGACCTACACTCATTAGATCCACATTCCATATAGCATATTACCCAACGGCCTGCCGACTCACTTACGGTATTGATTGTTTTTTGTATGCTTAAAACCCCTGTGTGATTCAAATGCACCTACTCCAATGGTTTTCAACCATTTTGATACCAGGGCACACTATTTATTCAGAATTTGAGCCACAGACCACCATTTGATGACACTTTCAGTCCAAAGACAGACCCAAAACTAAAGATTTATTTCCTTATGTCCACAATTCCAGACTGGAATTCGGAAGCAACACAGGCAAACATACAGATCAAAATGACCATTCTTCTACATTTTCTAACTGTGTAGACTTGGGCTACAGTAATTCAGATGATGAATCTTTTAACTCTCGAGGGCATAAAATAAAAACAAATGGACCTGCAAGGGTCCATTTGGTTTGGGTCCAAAGAGTTACATCTGCTTAATCAACTTTCTAATCATTTAGCCAGTTGACCACCTGGAACCCGCTCAAGGACCACTGGTGGTCCCCGGACCACTGGTTGAAAACCACCGACCTACTCAAGATATAATCAGGCCACCAGCAGGTTATAAAGTCATTTAAATAATCTTGTACGGCCCAATACAACAATTACTGATGATCTTTATTTTAAACTTTGTATTTATCCAATTGTTCCACTTCTTCTTTCAATATTGCTTGTATTGGAAGGGGGTGGGGGGGTCGGGCCAAAAATGTTTAAAAAAAAAATAAAAGTAGTGTTTAAGGCCGAGGGCTGTGTGCCCCCCGTCTGGCCCTGCCATCTCACGGATAGCCCTATGGCTGGTCAGGGTAGGAAAGGGGAGGGGGTGAGGGGCAGGGGGGCAGCCTGTTGTCCACTTCCTGCAGGGGGACCGGGCTGGGGGACAGGAGGCAGACGGGAGGGCAGGCTCGCCCCCCACACAGGTGGCCCGGATCCGGATCAGATCAGCCTCGCCCCTCCTAAACAAGAAGCCAGATCGCTCTCTCTCTCACTGCAGGCTCGCTCCAGCTCAGGTTCCAAGTTCTCCTCCTGCACAATTCACTACTAACCCTTTCCCCCGTATTTCCCTACTAAAAAGGAAAAAAAAATCCACGTCTGCAATGGTGGAATTAGACTACCTAAGCGTCACGACTCTAGACAAATCACTAATAGTGAATTAGAATAAAACACTCTTACAAATTAGACGTGTATTTAATCAAATACGTGTCAGCCCTTAAATGGATGAGTCTCGGTAATATCAGGATTACCCACAAAAGGCTCCAAAACCAAATCTACGAGGTGAAAGACAGAGAAAAAAAAATGATTACTCTAAAATCTTTACCTCCACTTAAAACCTGCCGCACTGTATGATTGTTAGGGTTGACTTTATATTATGAAAAAAAGTTTCAATTAATTAAACTCTACTGTGCATGATTTCACCCTATAAATGCACCTTTTGTAATGCTTTGGAGCAGATGTGTAAAGTATTTAAAGATTTTTTAACGAATTCTCCCCCTGCGCTGAGAACCAAATAATGCACTGATTCCATCTTTGCTGCACAGGTAATTTAATTGAAAAAAATATCTAATGATCCCTCCACCCCAGCCCCCCCAACCCAACGCCGTTCTATTGTGGATGCAATGCTACACATTCACTAAGAAAATATAATAAAGAAAAGAATCGAAAATATGAAGTCATAAGCAAAGAAAAGAATCGAAAATATGAAGTCACTCTGGCTGAACTGCAAATCGAACATTAATAGAATAATTACAGAACTGTTCCGTTAGACGGCTCTGAACATTATTGTCTAAAGTTGGGTAAAGGGTAATTAATTTGGTAGTAAATCATTCACACAGTGTTTGGTAACTCTGATGAGAATGTTGGAATTATAATTTCCTTCTCTTCTTTTTTCTTTTTTTTTTTTTTGCTTCGACAGTCACCCCTTCACCCCCACCCACACACCCTGCACGCACACGCACACGCGCGCACGCACACGTGCACACGCGCGCACACGCACACACACACACACACACCCATCCCCATTGTCTGTGTGGAAATGGAAATGTGTGCCAGCAGTACAATATCCACATTATGTACGCAGAATCCACATTGTTGCTTGACATGTTTCATTTTACTGCAGTGGTTATCAACCTTTTTTTTCATACCAGGGCCCACTATTTATTCAGAATTTGAGCCACAGACCACCATTTGATGACATTTTAGCCCCACAAACCCAAAACTAATGATTTATTTCGCTTTTGTTCACAATTCTATAGGATTTGGGAAACAAAACAGTCAAACATACAGATCAAAATGACCATTAAATCATTCTCACTCTCTAGCTGTGTGGACTTGGGCTAATTCAGATGATGAATATTTTAACTCTTGAGAGTGCAAACCAAATGGGCCCTTGCGGATCCATTTGGTTTCATTTTTATGCTCTCACCAAAAAGTTACACCTGGTTAACCAACTTTACATCATTTAGCTGTGGGGACCACCTGGAACTCTCTCAAGGACCACTGGTGGTCCCCGGACCACTGGTTGAAAACCACTGTTCTACTGCCATGTATGAGTAATAAAATATATTTACACAATGCATCATGTGCATACATATAAGAGCAGACATGAGACTTAACCCTAACATCGCAATTTTGCAGCCCGTCTTGAATTTCACCAGGTTTTTCGTATAACGTGTCGTTCCTGCTACATTCAGTAAATGAACTTCAGTGTTTTTGGCTTTACTTAATATAATGGATAGATAGGTTGGCCCAGATCCATTGTAAAACCACACACACACACGATGTGTTCAATTATGTTGTTGAGAATTTGTCTTGAATTAGGAAATGCTCCCATGCATGTCTGCAGGCACAGTATCAAACACAAGCATGCATATGGTTCGCGGAGATGTCCGCACGTGCACGCACACGCACACGCACACGCACACGCGCACACGCACGCACACACACACACACACACACACACACACACACACACACACAAATGAAGGAACGAAGGAAGGAAGGAAGGAAGTTAGTGTACTCTAATACCATGATGTTAAATATACATAAATATCCTTAAAAATGGGTTGTATTATATTCGGGGGCTGTGTGTGCTATTTGACACTCTATATGTTCTTTTCCCACAAATGAGTCCTGAGAAATGGTGGTCGTCTTATAACCAGAGCCATCTTATATTTGGGGATACGGCAAGTTAAAAATGTTTTTGAGGAAGCCTGTCATGCTCAACATTCTTTCAAATTTATGCTGTAAAGTTAAACTATAAATAATGCACATTCTTTCTTTAGTGAAGTATAAGGTTTGTTAAGGGCCTGCTCTGTTTTGAATTTGAAAACTCAAAACGGCTAAAATATGAACAGAATCTACTATAATAGCAACCAAATAAGAGTTCACAAAGACACACAAAGACAGACAGGTGGGGTCCTGGTGGTCCTTGAGTGGTGGTCCCTAGCTAAGCGATGTGATGGATGTTGGCGAACCATTTGCAAGTCTGTAACTCTGTTACAAGTCTGCACAAATGGAACCTCTGGCTCCATTGGTACACTCTTGGAGTTATAGCGGTCTGGGGCCTTGATGCATAATGCACAAACTGGGAGCCCTTGAAATTAAAGAAAAAGTTTGAGAAGCACATGCGTGTAAAGTGTTTAGGATGTGACTGTGTGTATTTAGGCTGTCATTCACTGGCAGCTCCCCTGAGGAGAACAGCAGAGGAGCCAGTGGGAGCAGTGGATCACCCATGACTCAATGCTGCCATCTAGTGTTTCTATGGAAACAAGCGTCAGAGGAAAGGAGAATTTCAGCTTTGAACTAGAACAGGGGTTTTCAACCTTTTTGACACCAGGGACCACCATTTATTCAGCATTTGAGCCACGGACCACCATTTGATGACATTTCAGCCCCAAAGACCTAAAACTAAAGAATTCTTTTGGTTTTGTCCACAATTCCATTATTCCAGGCACAATTTTGCAAACAAAACATCTGAATTAGTGGTGCTAATTCAGATGATGAATATTTTAACTCTTGAGAGTGTAAAAATGAAACCAAATGGACCCGCAAGGGTCCATTTGGTTTCATTTTGACATTCTCAAGAGTTACATCTGGTTAACCAACTTTCCATCATTTACCCTGGAACCCTTTCAAGGACCACTGGTGGTCCCCGGACCACC
Source organism: Benthosema pterotum (assembly GCA_039105355.1). Classification (NCBI taxonomy): domain Eukaryota; kingdom Metazoa; phylum Chordata; class Actinopteri; order Myctophiformes; family Myctophidae; genus Benthosema; species Benthosema pterotum. The sequence goes on from CM076974.1 coordinate 7,046,278, forward strand.
TGTTGAAAACCCCTGAACTAGAACAGAGGGTTCCCAAACTTTCTCGGGTCAATAAGTGTTGCATGTGTGTGACGAGTCAAGTGGAGAAACGGGACAAAACGTGGTTAGCAAATTATTAACATCTTGAGGTTAATATTTCAAAAATAATTCAGGATTTCAATTCAAACATAGGAGGGAGGCAAAATAGGTGATCTACAATCTCAAAACGCGTACGTATGATGTGATGTGGCCCCTCTGGAGTGGATCTGGGACCCCCAATTTATATTGTACAACCAGCGTTAATTTTAACAAATAATGGAACCGTATGGACCCCGTTATGAAGCCCACTTTGGGAACTCATGGAATAAAACAAGGGTTGGCACTAAGATGTCTTACTTGCCAAAGCATATGCCCTGAAAACTAAATAATCCATTATAAATTATACCAACCAAATCTTAAATTCAAATATCGAAAAATTATGTGAGTAGTACTCTTTTCCGGGAAAATGATCACACACACATCTGATTGGTCCTACAAGGACCAATCAGAATGCGACTTAAACTTGCAAGGGATGCTGGAAATATAGAAGTTGATGTAAAAACTGCAGTCCTGGCAGTGTCCTTTGAAGTGGGTGTGAATGGGTCAACGTAATGTAAACAGGGCTTGACACTAACACTTGCCCGCTTGCCTTGGGCAAGTAAAAAAATGGTGGGGCAAGTGAAGACTGCTACCTGGTTGCCCGATCGGGCAAGTGTGTGACTTAGTGCACTATAACACAACACAAGATAAATTTGTGTTGAAGGTCATTGCGACCTGGGCTATAATTAAGATGATGAATTTTAACTCTTGAGAGCGTAAAAATGAAACCAAATGGACCCGCAAGGGTCCATTTGGTTTCATTTTTACGTTCTCAAGAGTTACATCTGGTTAACCAACTTAGCTGGGGACCACCTGGAACCCTCTCAGGGACCACCTGTTGAAAACCCATGGCTTAAAGCATCCAAGTAGGAAGTAAACTTAAATGTAAAATTTACAATATATTTTTGGGGGGCAAGTGACCATAACCTGAGGGCAAGTAGAACCTGACTTGTACTTGCCCGATGGGCAAGTGCCTCGGAGACCTTAGTGTCAACCCCTGTGTAAAGCACCTCGGATAAAGGGTGCCATGTAAATGCACCATTTTTTAAAGGACAAGAGTCAGACTGTTACATTAGTTCATATCTCAGTGTTAATGCAACTGTTTGAAACCACTTAGATTCTTTTGAGAAATGATATTTGCCTTGAGAGATCTGCATGGGATAAATCCACAACTACCACAACAAACAGTAGTCTTAACATCCTTGCAGACTTCTGCAGTTATTTTTTTTTATAATTTGATTATCAATTATCAATAATGAACACATAGCAAAGTAACTAAGATGATTAAGCTGAGCAACGTGCGGTATAAAGTTAAGAAAAAATAATGCAACCATAGTCAAACAGTGCTGCAAAGATGTTACAAACTCTACCCTGCTGTTCACCTGTCTAGGCAGGACAGCAGGAAGTTGAAACAGAGTTCAGCCAGACCACAGCTCTTATCAGTAGCCATTGTAGCATCATTCTGTCATTCTGTCCTGATGAAATATTACAGCCAAGACAGGAGAAATGCAGCCAAGTTGAGCCAACTGAGCCCCGGGGGGGGCAGCCAGGAACACCATAGAGTGGCCATTAATTATTTATAGTCACATATTTTCTTTAATACCAAAACACAGACAGAAGAGGTAACAGAGAGCAGGATCTGATGACATCACTGATGTTTGCCTCAGATAACACCTCAATCATCAACTATGTATGTCTCTGACAAAACGTAAGAGCTCATGTTCAACAGGGGCGACGGTGGCTCAGGGGTAGAGTGCCGCCCGGCACAGAGCGGACGGCGCGCGGATGGGAACCGCCTGCGAGGCTCCTGGTTCGATCCCGAGCTCCCCCTAACAACTGAGTTATTTATCATCACTGCCAAGTAGTTCAAAGTGAACAGCTTATTCAAATGTTTTGTTTTAAAACACGCAAAAACATCTTTTGTAAACGCTTGTCACATTGTTAAATGGGGTTACACTGCTTCCACAACCCATATAAGACCGCTGAGGACAGCGGCAGCAGGGCATAAGCGTCACACCAGCCAGTTGTGATCTACAAGCTCATGTGTTACACATCAATTTACATTCAGCAAATGTTCTTAATCCTAGGAGTTTGTTATAAATCTGTCTCGACCGTTGGCAAAAACGGCTGCGACAGTTAAAAAAGAAATCTGCTGTGACAGATTTTTCAACGTCTGTCACAACATTTTGCGACTGTGCCATATATCGCGACCGTTAATTATAACTGTGCGACAGTTTCATAACTGTCGCAGCATAACGGTCGAGGGTTGAGGTTAGGTTTTAGGCATTAGGATTAGTATGGAATGGTCGCGACTGTTACTAAAACTGCTACAGCAGATGGCCAAAACGCTTTCATAACTGTTGAAGGTTTGTAATGGGAGATTACTTCAGACGTGTGGAGTAGCGTTGACGCAGACTTTTTACTGAAGGTACTTCCAACACTCCTGCGTTTCCTGATCTGTGTGCTGATCAGAGTGCGTGGGAGAGGTAGTAGGGTTTGCTCATTTGGACCGTTGCTTTAAATGCAACCAAACACAAAAAAACGTGTTGTGAGCTTACACCGGTATGAATATAAACCCTACTGTAGCAGATATATAAAATATAAACACTACTGTAGCAGAGGGAATTAAGAGAGTACTACCAACTAATTTTAAAATTCAAAGTCATTTAATCAGTTAAAGTGACCAAGACTAGAGTTGCAAATGTGGATAATTATCTCATCATGAATTTGAAGTCCTGCTTTCCAGGCACTAACTCTGGGTTGGACAGGATTCTGTCTATGGCTTACTTCCACCGGGAACACCAGTCCAGGGTCCATGCCGAGTGCTTTCATGTCGGCCAACACGTGCTGCTGTCTGCCAGGTCTTTTTACTTAGGCCAGAGGAGTCTTTCTTGTTAAATGACCACTTCACCACTTTTCAACGTATCTTCATATAACAGGTCCTCACCAATGTACATGATGAAACCCCAGGAAATTATAACAAAAAAATAACTATATTCACCAGGGGTTGACACTAACACTTGCCCGCTTGCCCGGGGCAAGTAAAAAAAAATGGTGGGGCAAGTGAAGACTGCTACCTGGTTGCCCGATCGGGCAAGTGTGTGACTTAGTGTGCAATAACACAACACAAGTCTTGAAGGCGGTTATTGCGACCTGGGCTAATTAAGATGATGAATTTTAACTCTTGAAAGTGTAAAAATGAAACCAAATGGACTCACAGGGTCCATTTGCTTTCATTTTTACGTTCTCAAGAGTTACATCTGGTTAATCAACTTAGCTGGGGACCACCTGGAACCCTCTCAGGGACCACTGGTGGTCCCCGGACCACCTGTTGAAAACCCCTGCTTTAAAGCACCCAAGTAGGAAGTAAACTTAAATGCAAAATTTACAATATATTTTTGGGGGCAAGTGACCATGACCTGAGGGCAAGTAGAACCTGACTTGCACTTGCCCGATGGGCAAGTGCCTCGGAGACCTTAGTGTCAACCCCTGTTCACTGCTTTCACATTGCAGCGATCTGTACACGGTACACTTTAATGTGGCTGATCTGCTCCCAGATCAGAAGACCAATCCATACTGAAAATGGTTTGTTCTTCTGTTACTTGTTTTGTATCGACAGCTATTATAGAACACAGATTTTTATGAGCTGTTCAGAGACTACTGATGAAAATGAGCTTCTAGCTCTAACTCCTGCATATTTATGACGTGCACGTATAAACTGTAATGTTGATTCTTGTGCACCGTTCCTGGTAAATAAATACAAAATGTCTATTCCAAACGACTAACGAGGGAACTGAAGATTAATATAGATTCTTAAACGTATAACAAACTGGTATACACTCAGTGTGGAGGCCTCCGCGCGCACGCACGCACGCACACACACACACACACACACACACACACACACACACACACACACCTCGTTGCTATAAGCAATGCAGTATAACTTATAACTCTGTTTTGCATATGATGCTCTTGTGACAGGCAAGACAAGTGCAATTTTCATTTAATATTATTCCTCATAGAATATTCCATTGGCCCTGTATCTAAAAAAACATGCCATTTATTAAGGAATATAAAATTCCTTCTGTATTTTAGTATTTTTAGTGAGAGAAATTAAGATTGTTATAGCCATTCATTAAAAAAACATGCCATTTATCTAACCAGTTAATCACCATCGATAGATAAGTATTGATGATTATCAATTAATTAATTCACTGATCATTTGCCTCATATCATCACACCACCACGAAGACATGTTTGAAACAGGGACATTGGAAGCAAATCTGGTGGAACCTTGTCACTCATGACTCGTATTAGATCTCAAAAAACACATTTTTACATATTGGAAAATAGCAAGTAACTACTAACTAACTAAATAACTGCTAAAGAGTTCATCAAAGATATTATCCTTGAGAGAAGGGAAGATTGACCTGCCATCCAGAACCAATACAGCACCGTACCATAGTTAAGCATACACAAGCAGGTCTCAAGTACCTTCATGTCAAGACCATGTGGGTTGGGGTGGGTCAGGGTAAACGTGTGGAATACTGGTAATTATGATACAAATAACTCCAACAACCCATCTCCTATGGCCAAAGATTTTCAAGTGGGCAGCCGTGGCAAAATATGTACTGTATTTGTGTATAAAATGAACAAATTGTGATTGTATGACATGTTTTTACTTGAATGTTTAATGAGTACATACAAGGGCATTAACGACTTGGGATTTTTTCAAGTCGACTTGTCAGACAGTCAAGTCGAAGTTGTATCGATTTATCGTTTTATAGCACGGGGGGGTCCGTCGTGGTGGTTCCCCGAGGGGGGTCGGGGATCAAATGGTGCCGCTATATGCCGGCGCAGTGCTTATAGAAAACACATCGCGAGGCTACGCATGGCGCATGTGGCAAGCTTATGAAAACAATATTGGCACAGCGCAGCACAACGTCCACTATGGCCAGCCATAAAAACACAGCAACACAGCAATACACAGCAGCCCACACGTTAGAACGCAACAGAAGACATGCTCGTTCTAACAGCGGCCACATTATCAGAATACTATCCATTTACATGTAGCCGCCGCCTCCTCCTCCTCCTCCACCACCACCACCACCACCACCATCATATCGCGTTGCCTTTCTTTTCTGATCCATTCAGCAAATTAATGAGAACGACGCGGACAGAAGCATGCATCCCATGCGTACTGCGTAGCCTAATGCGAAACGAGGAACAAGACGGTCACTGACTGTAGCACAGGGAGGTGTTGTTTGATGAAGTTCTGTATTCCTCTTACACTGTTTGCTGTTCGATCTGATCCGTGTACGTAATGATCAGCTGGAACGCCGCGCGCCCATGCAGAGCGCAAGAGCGCAGCTGTATAAGATTGTTAAACCTAAATTAAAGCTTAACTCCGATAGAGTTGCAAAGGAAACTTCAAAGGAGACTTCTGTCCGTGAGTGACAGTAACCAATATTACAGTTGAATTATATACACACGCGTCGCACATATAGAGAAAGAAAAAAGGGGAAAACAAAGGTAAATGTTTAATTCCTCCTCTTTACTCCTTTCCCTCGGAGGAAGGGGAAAAAAACAACTTATCGACTCAGGCTTTTTGGAGTCGACTCGTGTTATGCAAATCGATGCATCGATGTATGGATTTTTTGGTTAAAGCCCTAGTACATACAAGGGGCTAAAATCACTGGATGTACAGTAGCCTCCCTACACTTTCCTCACTCCTTTCCACTAGAATAATGAAATCCTAGCTGACAACCCTCAGGGCTTGACACTAACACTTGCCCGCTTGCCCGGGGCAAGTAAAAAAAATGGTGGGGCAAGTGAAGACTGCTACCTGGTTGCCCGATCTTAGTGCACTATAACACAACACAAGATAAATTTGTCTTGAAGCCAGTCATTGCCCTCTGCCTCTGTGTCTTTCCCTGCTTTCTAGCTGTCCACAATTCCAGGCTGGGTTTGGGAAACAAAACAGGCAAATTAACACATCAAAATGCCCTAATCTTCTACATTCTCTAGTTGTGTAGACCTGGGCTAATTAAGATGATGAATTTTAACTCTTGAGAGTGTAAAAATGAAACCAAATGGACCCGCAAGGGTCCATTTGGTTTCATTTTTACGTTCTCAAGAGTTACATCTGCAAAATTTACACTATATTTTTGGGGGGCAAGTGACCATGAGCTGAGGGCAAGTAGAACCCTGCACACCACCTCTTCAATCCACTCTTTAATCATCCAGGAAGCACAGAAGCATTAATTGCTCAACACCTCGCTTCAGAGAGACAAGCAACTAAATGTAATCTCTATGCTGCTGGATTTGTATTAGCACTGTATGGTCTTCTTGTTCTCTTCCCGTATGTCTGTAACTCTGTATATGTTGAGCATGAACCAAGACAAATTCCTATCAACTTATTGACATAGGGGGGATGTAGAAATGATGGACCCCTGGGCCACCCACATCAGTGATGTGGGTGATTCCGAAAGCCCTCCGGTTCCCCTGGTAACACGACTTGCAGTTGTGCACACCATGTATACAACACACACCGCGGCCCACCCCGACCTGATCCTGATTGGAGGAAGGCCCACTTCATCCTGATTGGTTGAAATGCTTTCCTCCTCCAAAATATAACAATATTTGAATTAAAGCTCCAATACGTAATTTTATGGTCATGTTTTTTTGTTTGTTTTTATGTTTTTCATCAAGTCTTCCTTTAATTAGATTATCTCCAAAAAAAAAAATCTCGTGTTTTTTACGCCTCTAGGGGCCGTAGGAGGCCTCCAAAGAAATTCCTATAAGCTTTGTCATTAGCTAACAAATACTCCCGGCGGGACTATTTATCACAGAGGTGGGCAATTATTTTTCCCGAGGGGCCAAATAAGATGCATAAAATTTTGTGGAGGGCCAAGACTAAATTCTGCGTAATATTAATTCAATTTCAAGATAAAAGGAAGAGTAAGACCAACCATTTTGACACCAGGGACCACAATTTATTCAGTATTTGAGCCACGGACCACCATTTGATGACATTTTAGCCCCACAGATCCCCAAACTTTCTTCAAGATTTATTTTGTTTTTGTCCACAACTCCAGGCTGGATTTGGCAAACAAAACCGGTTAATAAAAATGACCATTCTCTTACATTCTTTGATTGAATGTGTAGACTTTGGGCTAATTCAGATGATGAATATTTTAACTCTTGAGAGCGTATAAATGAAACCAAATGGACCCGCAAGGGTCCATTTGGTTTCATTTATACGCTCTCAAAGAGTTACATCTGGTTAACCAACTTTCCATATTTAACTGGAACTCTCTCAAGGACCACTGGTGGTCCCCGGGCCGGTCAGAGTCAGCCAAAGGGCCGCATTTGGCCCCCGGGCCGCATAATGCCCAGGTGTGATTTATCAGGAAGAGCCTCACTGAGCGGCCCTGATTAAGGAAAAAGGGAGGACTAGTGGAGTCAAATGTGGAGGTGGTGGAGGACTATGATTTTAAAAGGCCACTACGGCTCCTATGGTTGTCATAGATACTAGATATTTTTCAGGAAGTGATCTAAGGAAACGGTCTAAGATAAAGAAGAAAAAGAAGGGGGAAAAATCCATTAAAATTCTAAGATTGATTGCCTAAATATACTTTAAGTCAGGGGTGCCCAACCTTTTTTGACCCAAGATCTACTTTTCAACAGCCAACGCCTCCGGGATCTACCAGTACAATATCAACATTTCAAACCACACGCATCGTTGCCAGCCTACAGTAACTTCACAACAACACAACACTACTTTGTTTTACCACTTTACTTTATGTCCATAAGCATAAAGTACAACAGACTTGTCATAAATAGGCCTACCACGGTACAACAGACTTGGACAAACACTGCCATTGCAAATGCAATCATAATAAGAACAGTCCAGAATAGTCCATTATAAGTTGCAGAACAGTCCATTACACGTTGCAGAACAATACTGTTGGCATAATTCACAGACAGCAGACAACAATCCTCCAAATGAGCCACAGAGACACAGAGACACACACACACACACACACACACACACACACACACACACACACACACTAGCCTACTGACCTTTGCAGGTTTCTTCTCTCTGGGGTGCATAAGAGGCTATGATGATGGCATCAACTGAACAACCCATCTTCATCCTAGTCGGTTTCCACCTGAATTGCAGGATAGCTCCATCCACAGTTTTCTTCCAGCCTATAGTTTTCATAAAATATGCACGCACGCACGCGCACGCGCACGCACACGCACACACACACACACACACACACACACACACACACACTTGGTGTTTTACCAAGCTTTGCCAAGAGCAACTGCCCACTCCACTTTACAGGTGTAGCAATGGCTGTAATAATTAACAGCAATTGCACACTCTGACCACAAGATGGAAACCACAACACTCTTCTCAGGTGCGGTGTCCAAACTCCTTGTGACTTCTTACTGCCTTTAGTGCTTCTCTTTTTTTATTTTCTAGTATAAAATAATTTAAATGACTCATCATTATTAAAAAGGAAGACATCAATTAATGACTCATCATTATTAAAAAGGAAGACATTAAAGGTAGGGGAAGTGATTTCACTTCCCAAAAAAATTCTGTTAAAATGCTCTATTATAAAGGTGTGCAGACCATATATGGAGTTTCCCCCTCCCCCATGTTAGCAGAGGAGCTAATAAAAGTTCCCCAGGTGGAGGGTGAATTCTCCTCCAATCAAGCAGCAGGTTCACATAGTGTAGCTACTCTTGGGCGCCACTAGTGCACCAGGCTGGTACTACACGATGAATTTCAAATCACTTACCCTACCTTTAACTTTAGATTGTGAACTACATACATGCTTCTCCTTTCTATATACCAGTACAATTACAAACAAAACAACAAACAAGACGGTTTTGCTAGTATAGTGACAAAGTAGATACAGGAAACTAAATGAGTTGAATTAATGCAGACCAACATTCTCTTTCTCATTACACCATACTGGTATTTGTAATAAATAACTAAATAAAATAAAATAAAAATGAATAGCCACTTTCGTAAGATATACTGTACTTCATGATAATAAAAGAAAGGAATGAAACGTAATGAGAGAAATAATGAAATAATAGACGAGAGTGAAAATGACACCATCCTGTCTGGCCACATACTGGCTCATTTGTGGGCAATAATGCCACAGAGCTGGGTCTGTGCGTGGGCAGTGATGAAGTGGAAAAAGACTCTTAATTACTCAAAAAGACTCTTAATACTAAAAAAATACTCTTAATTGGTTAATATACAGTACCTCTTATTCATGTTATTACGTATGTTTTGTAGTAATGGCCTAAATCTACAAAGTAACTTGTAACTGGAGTTTTCAGATATTTGCAGTTCAGGGAAAAAGAGAGGGGGGGAGTACAAATATTTGCCTCTAAAATGTAATGAAATGAAAAGTAATGAAAAATCTTACTAGTCAAGTCAAGTAAAAGTACATCAAAGTTCAATTAGAGCTACAGTACCGTAGCTCAAATACACGGTATTTGAGTGTAAAGGTACTCAGGTTCTTTCTGCCAAGGGGCATGGCAGAGTGGAGCCACCTCAGGAGGAGGGGTCTCTCACAACACACACACACACACACACACACACACACACACACACACACACACACACACACACACACACACACACACACACACACACACACACACACACACACACACACACACACACACAGGCCCCTTTGAGCAGCAGCTTCAGAGGGGCATGAGGCCATGCTGTGTTCCACCCCAACCCCAACCACAGCAGTTATTTACCTTAGCCTGCCTTCGGCCAGTCAGGAGAGAGGGAGGGGCGAGAGACAGGAGGGAGAGAGAGAGACTGAGGGGGGAGAGTGAGAGGGGATGGAGAGAGTTATGAGAGAGAGGTGGAGAGAATGGATGGAAAGGTATGAAGATGCAGGAGAGAGTGAGTGAGTGAGTGAGAGAGAGAGAGAGAGAGAGAGAGAGAGAGAGAGAGAGAGAGAGAGAGAGAGAGAGAGAGAGAGAGAGAGAGAGAGAGAGAGAGAGAGAGAGAGAGAGAGAGAGAGAGAGAGAGAGAGAGAGAGAGAGAGAGAGAGAGAGAGAGAGAGAGAGAGAGAGAGAGAGAGAGAGAGAGAGAGAGTGAGTGAGTGAGTGAGTGAGTGAGTGAGTAAGTGAGTGAGTGAGTGAGTGAGTGAGTGAGTGAGTGAGTGAGTGAGTGAGTGAGTGAGTGAGTGAGTGAGTGTGTGTGTGTGCGTGTGTGCGTGTGTGTCAGAGAGAGCGCTGAGAAACTCATGTAGGCCGAAGGGCTGGCAATAAAAAGTTGGTTTTGTAAAGAAACAGATGGATACTTTAAACGTCGGGGACGTTTTTTTTCATGACACCCATGTGCAGCTCATTAAGCAAGAAAAAAAGAAAATAAATGCACAGTAGCACACAACAGCGTAGGCCACATAGTGAATACAGATAACCACCCATGCTGACATTTAAGAAACGTGGCAGTTTGTTGATCTTTTCAAAAGTGCCAGTGGGTTGGAAACCTCCCACTGCAGGGAGTTAGGGTGGCATAGAGCACTGAATCCAAAACACTAGATCAGGACCTGTTTATGGAGCACTAACCTCAACACCCAGGCTTTCATTTTTGTCTGTGTTGCGCAAAAACGGAAAGTCTGGACTAATTTGTTTCCCTAAAAGTGGGAGTTAACCTTTCGGGGTGGGCGTGGATATGACTAAATGATGTGATCTAGCACAGCAGTGGAAGGGCAGGGGAGGGGCCGGGGATGACGACGCGTTGGTGAGATCAAATCAGATCAGCTTATCTGCCGTCCAAAAACAGACGGCACCCCCCCCCCCCCCCCCCCCCCCAGGCCAAAATCATTTCAGGTTAGGCCAGGCTACTGGAGCACTAGTTAAGGTAGACCTGACTGGATCTGACTAGGGCACCTTGGCTAAGGTTTTCATTTAGTCCAGGGCAGGCTTTCGCAGACAAAAAATAAAATAATTTTCATGGATCATGGCTATGGAGTAAAAATCGCATTTTTCCCAACATTTAAAAATACTCAACCAGTGCCCATAAACTACTGGCCTACTTGGGAACGACACAAGTTTCGAACCTAGTATAATACTGGCTGTCATTAGCACCCGTTTTTTGTACCGCGTGTTTGTGTGTCCTTTGTGGTGACATCTCTGTGTGCAATTGACAGTTAAGTGGTTGAGTAATAAAATGTTTAATGGGTGGTTGCCATGGCAGAAATGACTCAATACATTTGCTTAGTCTGCACATTTTAGGCAAGTGCTATGGCCGTTTTCAACCCAACAAGTGTGTTGTTGTTGTTTTTTTTTGCAAAACTAATACTTGGAATGGGTACAGAATCATGAAAACCACATGCCATATTACATGCCAAATGAAAAGATTTCTTGGTAACGTAATGATTTAGCTCCATGACTGGTAAAATACCTAATAAAACGCCCTATTGTACTAATGGTTGCCCTGTGGTAGTGTGGAACATATGTCTATTTTGAAGTCAGCAAGACAAACGGTTCTCAAATTTTGTGGATCTCACACACACACGCGCGCGCGCACGCGCAGATGCACACACGCACACACACACACTAAAAAATCCCATGAATAAAAAAGAACAAACTTGCAATGTGGCTCAAATAGCATCATCATGTATTCTTGTAGCTCTGCTATTTTCACTATAGTTGTCTAAAGTCTAATGTCTCATTTGGGTCTGTAACAGAAAGTTTTGGAACCGCTGGCATAGAGGATGTTTTGGGGAGGCGAGGGGGCATACAGGGAGGGAGGACAGATAAGGGAGGGGTTGGTTTCCTGTTGCCCCGGCCTGTGCCACCCCTCCTCCCCCTCCCCTCCACCCCCCCTGCAGGGCACACAGCGGAGCCATTCAACACCTCTGTGCACACTACGCACATACCATAGTGTGCACAGAGGGGAAAAAAACTACTTCTATTTCTTAAGTAAAAGTATCAATACTGCAGAAAAGTAAGAAATTCAAAATGCATCCCACATGGAAAGATAATAGTAGATACAGTATATGCCAATATATGCATCATATACAGTATTTTGCATATGCTATAATCAGGTGCATATATGCGCATATATGTGGATATATAGCAGTGGTTTTCAACCTTTTTGATACCAGGGCCCACTATTTATTCGGAAATTGAGCCACGGACCACCAATTGAGGACATTTTAGCTCCACAGAGCCCAAACTAAAGATTTATTTAGATTACAGCCTGAAATTAGGAAACAAAACAGGCAAACAGATTATTATAAGTGGTGCTAATTCAGCTGATGAATATTTTAACTCTTGAGAGTGTAAGCATCAAACCAAATGGACCCGCAACGGTCCATTTGCTTTCATGTTCTCAAAGAGATACACCCGTTTTACCAACTCTCCATCATTTAGCTGGGGACCACGTGGAACTCTCTCAAGGACCACTGGTGGCCCCCGGACCAATGGTTGAAACCACTGAGGACATATATGTGTCATAACCACATAAATGCCAGTCAGGTTCATATAAGTAGGGGCCCAATTTTATATACTGTATGTAGCATATATAAAAACATATTATGGGGCAATTTCAATTGTACATATATTTTCTTTCCATGTGGGATTGGCATCAATATACAAGTATCAAAGGTAAAAGTATTGCACAAAAAATGAAAATAGCGGATCTACAAGCCCACAGTGCATCCCGAAACAAAACATTATCAGGTTGTACATTATCAGGTTGTACTATTTTCAGATGTCCATAATGTATAGGGCTGAAGTAGTTAGTGTATGTTTTGTTATAATAATCTAAATCTACAAAGTAGCTACTGAAGTTTTCAAATAAATATTGTGGAGTTAAAGTACATTTTTGGGCTTCAGAGATGTAGTAGAAGTAAAAGTATCAGTACGGTATATGGAACGCCAAAAATGCTAATTGTACATAAGTATAGTACTTAAGTAAAGTTTCCACCACTGGAACAGTGTTTGTGCCTCATTTAGAAAGATATTTGGTGAATCAGCGCCTCGCATGAAGAAAACAAAAACAGCAGAATGCCCTTGAATCCCCAATAGAGCCTGCTTTATGTCCGCAGAATCACAACTACATTTATAAAAAAAAAGGCAGTTATAAAAGGCTTTTTATAACTATATACAGTAACTAAATAATAACAATGTGTCTAGTAATATTCATGCTGTATGTTTCTTAAGTTCCTGTAATGTTTCTTACTGCATAGCCACCAGATAGTTTTGTTTTGACACTTTATACTTCATTATTTAAAGGACCCCTTCACCACTTTTCAACGTATCTTCATATAATAGGTCCCTGGGCATTATGCGGACCTTTGGCTGTCTCTGATGACCGGCCCGGGGACCACCAGTGGTCCTTGAGAGAGTTCCAAGTTAAAGTGGGTTAACCAGATGTAACTCTTTGAGAATGTAAAAATGAAACCAAATGGACCCGCCAAGGTCCATTTGGTTTCACGTTTACACTCTCAAGAGTTAAAATATTCATCATCTGAATTACCTAAAATCTACACAGTCAGATAATGTAAAAGTAATGTTCATTTTGATCTGCACATTTTGCCTGTTTTGTTTCCCAAATCCAGCCTGGTATTGTGAACAAAAACAAAAGAAGTGGGTCTCTAAAATGTCATCAAATGGTGTTCCTCTGTGGCTCAAATACTAAATAAATAGAGGGCCCCGGAATCAAAAAGTTTGGTCTTACTCTTACTTTCGTCTTGAAATTAAATTAATACTACGCAGACTTTGGTTCAGCCTTTAGTCTTGGCCCTGCACAATATTTCATGTATCTCATTTGGCCCCTTTGGAAAAATAATTGCCCAGCCCTGATATAATAGGTCCTCTCTAATGTACATGATAAAATACCACAGATTTTTTTCGACTCCGTCTGTCTAACGGGAGGGGTGTGGACAGTTCAGAAACCCATCCTCCAACGACATCATCGATGGAGAATCCAAGCTAATAGAAACTGCGGGATTTCTAATCCTGAAAAAATGGCAGTTATCGTTGTCCTGATAATCATTGTTATTGTTTTAAAAAAAATCTCTCGAGCGATGATGTCATTGGAAGAAGTTTCTGAACTGCCCACAGCTCTCCTGTGAGACACAGACTGATAGGAAAAAATAGTGGTATTGTATCATATACATTAGTGACGACATATTTATTATATGAATATCCATTGAAAAGTGGCGAAGTGGTCTTCTATTAGTTGGCTTGAGCTCTATCCCTGTACATCAGTGTGCATGTGTAGGTACATGCTATGATAAGCCACACGTGTTTATTTTACTTTACTTTTTTCAGAGAAATACTAGTTGGTATTAATGTTTTCTACATTCCAGAGAGTCAGTTTGGGAAGGCAAATAAGAGAGAGGGGGGTTTAGGGGCATCAAGGAAATGTATGTTGAGGTGAGGCAGCAAGACAGCCTCAGTGTGACTGAATTGGTGATTGGGGGTGTATAGTGACTAGTAATTTTCATTCAAGGCTAAACACAGGTGAGGGTTATCAATCCTCTTGCCTGAGATTTAATTCTCTAAACCCTATAAGACCAGACCTGTTTTAGGGCATCTACAAGCTGTCCTCTGGCACACATAACCCAATTAACTCCAGTTACCATATACTGTATAAGGCAATAGCAGGGGTTGACACTAAGGTCTCCGAAGCACTTGCCCATCGGGCAAGTGCAAGTCAGGTTCTACTTGCCCTCAGGTCATGGTCACTTGCCCTCCAGGTTCCAGGTGGTCCCCAGTTAAGTTGGTTAACCAGATGTAACTCTTGAGAGTGTAAAAATGAAACCAACTGGACCCGCAAGGGTCCATTTGGTTTCATTTTTACTAAGGCTGTTGAAAATAGTTAATTAATGGGATTAAATTAATTTTGTTGATTAATCTGATTAAAAAAATTAACTCAATTAACTCATGTGTACACTGACTCAACCCACTGAGCATTTTCTCATTGAAAAAAATGGGTAGAGCACGGTTTTACGGAGACATATAGCTGTGTGTTTCCCTGTAACCAGAGCGATAGAGTATAGCTGGAGGATCTACAAGCATTGAGGGCTTGTAGATCACCTATTTTGATAAATATTTGAAAGATAAATAGTTATTTTTTTCACAGATTCTGTTTCTTTTTTAAATGTTGAAATCCTGTACAGGAAAACATGCACATTTTGGACATAGTTCGAATGGTGATTAATCATGATTAAATTAATTTTGAAGCTGTGATTAATTTGATTAAAATTTTTAATCATTCAACAGCCCTAATTTTTACACAAATTTTTTACACAAAATTCATCATCTTAATTTGTTATTTTGAGGTGTTAATTTGCCTGTTTTGTTTCCCAAATCCAGCCTGGAATTGTGGATAGCTAGAAAGCAGGGAAAGACACAGAGGCAGAGTGCAATGACTGCCTTCAAGACAAATTTATCTTGTGTTGTGTTATAGTGCACTATGTTGCAAACTTGCCCGATCGGGCAACCAGGTAGCAGTCTTCACTTGCCCCACCATTTTTTTTTTTACTTGCCCCGGGCAAGCGGGCAGGTGTTAGTGTCAAGCCCCAGACAACGGTGATGTCTCCACTACGGCAGCGATCTGTGCCGATAGATAAACCTGCTTGCCGTAGCAGCCGCTCCTACTACAGCAGAACGTACACTTTAACATAGAGTCCACAACGCCTGTTTGACAAATGTGGCGTGACCATGATAACCCATCGCCGTTGCGGATGGCTGTTCGTTTAACAATTTTGACAGCTACGGCGATGACGTGATAGCTGCCGTACTTCTGATAAGGGGAGCAATTCTGAAAATGCGGCAGCTTAAAGTGCGTATTATTTGCTGAAAAGGCAACTTCTGTGCAATTACACCAGGCAACACAGGGCAGATGAGGAGAGTCTGGAAACAATATTTTGGAGATATGGCCTGAGATATGGATATGGAAGAGGCGGCACTGTGCAGCTATAGTAGAATCAATAAAACAGGACCAAGATATGGACGCTTACAGACTATAGCAAGTAAAGACCTACATACCGTAAAAATGCTGTGAATGGCACTTACTGCCACATGATGGGATGGGAGGACCATATCAGGTCATGGAGCGAAGGGGGGGACCGGCATGCAGGACAGGAGAACTGGAATCATTGATGATATTTGTGGCAGCAGTGATACTGGAGACAAAACAACATCAACAATGTGTAGATTAATGAGTAAATTAAAAAAACACACAACCAAACACACACATACAGGACAGTTTGGTAGATGGATGGGGTTTATTCTCTGGTCCTTCGGTTAATCACAAGTCTGTGTGATTCATGCTTTTGTTGGACAGCATGAATGGTTCTTTTTGAGGTTCTAAGTGGGGGAAACGCACACACACGTCTACATGTGTGTAGGGCAGTTTCCACCAGTGGAACTACTTGCCCCTAAGATTGATGTAATGAGGTATAAAGTATTTTTTGGGGGGGACCATTAATACTCAAATGAATTTGAAGTACCTGTTTGAGGTGAACTTAAGCGAAATACTTGAGTAAATGGACATTCTCATCTAGAATTTGCCATGGCATGTGAGTTGTGACTTGACATCTGAATAAGTCTGTGTACTTCAGATACAGTTTACATGATAAGTGATAGTACAGCCTGCATTGTAATTATAGAAACGTGACATGATAATGTATCTCAAGTTCAAGTTCACAGTTTTACTAAGACGTACAGGAGTTGACACTAAGGTCTCCGAGGCACTTGCCCATCGGGCAAGTGCAAGTCAGGTTCTACTTGCCCTCAGGTCATGGTCACTTGCCCCCCCAGAAATATGTTGTAAATTTTGCATTTAAGTTTACTTCCTACTTGGGTGCTTTAAACCAGGGGTTTTCAACACGTGGTCCCTGAGAGGGTTCCAGGTGGTCCCCAGCTAAGTTGGTTAACCAGATGTAACTCTTGAGAACGTAAAAATGAAACCAAATGGACCCTTGCGGGTCCATTTGGTTTCATTTTTACACTCTCAAGAGTTAAAATTCATCATCTTAATTAGCCCAGGTCGCAATCACCACATGCAGCATCCTTAGAAGGAAATCAAAGAAAACAAACGTGTTTTGCGGTGGGGATGGGCGAGGAGACATTTTCGCCCCAACAGCTGTGAACTTTGAACCACTTATTCCCTGTACTGGGGCGTAGTTAATGCTCCATAGGGGGAAAGAATTCCGGCTGTGAATGGGCTCCCTGTTATACCGCCTGCCTCTGCTCTCCACTCATTCCCGCAGCAGCTTTTGGGGATTCCTAGCAACAGGATGCATCGGAACATGACTGGGAGGAGGAGGAGGAGGAGGGAGCCGACCGTCGCTGCTCTATAGTCTAAACCAGTGGTCGGCAACCCAAGATGTTGAAAGAGCCATTTTCGACCCAAAATTAAATTCAAAATCTGTCTGGAGCCGCATTTTATTATTATTTTTTCCTGAGTGTGTGCAAATGTGAACCAAATGGACCCTGGCGCGTCCATTTGGTTCCATTTGCACACTCTCAGAAAAAAAGGTCCTCAAAGAAAAATCATTAACATGGTGAAACACAACCTTTGTTCAGAAATGGAGTTTCTAAAAAAATTAAGGAGTTTTACAGAACTCCATTTCTAGTCCACACAACATCTCTAAGGTATATTAATGACATAGTAAACTGAGTAAACCTTTGAAAATGGGTGGTTCAGATTGAAAACTCCACCTCTGATAGCTGCTGGGCTTTTTTGACATGGCCAAGTGCTACTTTAACTGGCAACTGTCAGACAGCGCAATGCGTTTTGGGTGACTGAAATGTTTATATTATTTTGGTGTGGATCACCCCAGTGTGTGTATGTAATAATGCTACAGCCACTGAGCCACTAGGGCTGTGTTCTAGAGCCGCATGCGGCTCCTGAGCTGCAGGTTGCTGACCCCTGGTCTAAACCACTGGTTCTCCTCCACCGCTCTGGACCATCATTAGCATATTCCAATCATTATTCCTCACACGGACACACCGCAACCCCACCCCACCTCCCCCCACAACAATATGTACATTTACAGTTGGACAACTGACCGGCCCACTCGGAACGATGCAAGTTAGAACTGCATTCCCCCACACAGATATTACACCTGTGGTGCACAGTACACACACCTTTTATGCACACATACAGTATACTGAATGGTGTTCAGGCATTCCTAAAATGTCTCATCCTCCACGTCATTCTACATTCATTCAAACTCACATTCATTGAACTCATTGAACAATTCATTGAACGGTTTACATTTGAAGTTGGTGGGGCAAACAGTTCTCAAGTTATGTAGATTACAGACGTACGCATGTGCACTCGTTCGCACTATGAGTACATTTAGCCTTGGTATTTTAAATATATAGTATATGGACGGTGCCCATACTTTTGTATTAGATTTAGAATAGTATAATATATTAGTATTGTATGGTTGCCCTACTCATAAGATATTTGTGTTGCCCCCCTACCTCCCGACGAGTGTCGTGTTTTCTCAATCACATTGGCTATTTTCACCGCTTGTGAGGATGCACACATGACTACTATTATGCAGCGAAACCGCTGAGAAATTTGTTATTTTGATGGTCGGTTTGGTACTTTTTGCCACATTTTATTGCCCCTCTCGGTGTGTCGCCCTACTCACAGTGCATACTGCGGACGTATAGGCCTACATGGCGACGGCAGTGGATCTCTCTCTGTGTCCCATGATGGTCTCCCATTTCTCTGCATACGTGATCTGAAAGTGAAACATAAAGGAAAAGGACAGTGTTTGAACATGAACACACCAAACGAAGCAGAGAGGAGGTGGAACGGAGGCACGGGATTCTGTAATTGCTCACTTCCAGAGATAACAGCTTCCCTGCTGCTGCTGGGAATCACACAGGGAGACAGAGATAAGCAGGGCTTGCTGTCAACAACATGAGATAACATGGCTGCCTTAGGCTTGAAACGTAAACAGATAGCCACAAGACCTTTCACATACACACATTTACAAAGCTAAAGATCATACAAACAAATAACCTGAAAACATGAAAAACAAATTCTGATGCAAGTGCAGCAGGGATGTGTACAAGAGATGCTGTTTCAACTGCACGTCTTGTTGCCCTGCTATACGTATTGTTGTGTTTGCCCTTGGTCTTTTTGTGTACAGCACTGTAAGGTTTCATCTGTTTTTTTAATGGGTTTCTGCATCTGTACAGAAGTTTGGAAGCACTCGTTGAAGTCACTGGACCGCTCTGCATACCACCATCGAATCTGTATTTAATGTAGGAGGCAGAATGTAGGAGGCAGAAAGAATCAAGCAAGAATGGTAAAGAATACCGCCAACAAACCTTCAAAAATTAGTGTAGTGTCCTCAGTTCCCAGACATTTATTGAGTGTTGTTAGAAAGAAAGGTTATGTACAGTAAAGCAGTGTTAAACATTTCCCTGTCCCAACTTTTTTTTGAAGGCGTCCCAACTTTTTTGGTACGTGTTGCAGGGACCAATTTACAAAAGAAGTAGTAGTTTAGATAGCATTTCAAGTAGACCTAGATAGCAGCTACCTATATAGGATGTCAAATGTATTGCCATGTTTAGTGCTTAAATTGTAAACTGTAAAGTATAGTTTAAATTCTGATTAAAATGTACATTGTAATTTGTAAATTCAACTAATCTGTATGTATATGTCATATTGCATATATAATGTTTTCGCTCTGTATTAAGAGCATCTGATAAATACCTAAATTATAAAGAGCGTGCGTGCGTGTGCGCATGTATGTGTTCACTGTCGCTGTCAGAGACTTTTTCTTTGTCATCCTTGTCCTAATCCAGTTCCAGTTTATTTATACTGTAGGTCAGGAGAGCTGATATACTTTCTAAGTGTTCTTTTCGCACAACCATGTACCAAACTTTGGTGGCAGTTGAAAGTGGTTAAATTAACACTTGCAATCTAATTACCAGCTTAGTGTTTTACTGGCTTGGTGGTTAGAGTGACCACCCTAGCTGGGACTGGGAGGCCGGGGTTTAATCCCCGGTCGTGTTATAGGAAAGACTCTGGAAAACAGGGCCCTTCTTGGCACTCGGCATCAAGGGTTGTGAGTGTGACATTAATTTAAAGGGGATGTACTTCCATACTTTCTTGTACTCTACATCAAGCTGCCTCAAGCTAAGGAAGCAGGAGCTAAGCTCCCTATGTGCCTCACAGCTCGGCAAAGCTTACTGGCAATCTAATAAGCAGTCTGTCTAATATAAGACATAAAAGCATGGTTGTTCGGTCATTTAAGGAACAAAAGTGTTTGCGCTTTGCAAGTCCCTTCTGTATATTGCTTGCTCCACTTTATTAACAACATATAATGGAGTGATACAGAAGTGAGTTGTGAGCTGCTCTTCCTTCTAAATGATTTTACTGTTCTCACACTTGGGCTGAACGCCGAAGATGGGGGGGAAGGGGGGGCTGCACTGAGCTTTTTCACTGTCACACAAGCACTGGAAAACAGCTGAAGTGATGTTGTCCAACCCCTGCATTACAGATTCACCTTAGCTCTGCTTCCACTGACCCCTATCATCAGTGCCTCTCTGCGCTGTCCTCTCATTGGCTATTTATAGACGGCTGGCATGCTGCATTCTGCATTCTGCACTTGTATTCCCAGTGGCATGGATATGCTCGGTCTTATCGCGCTCCTCAACTCCCCCGTTCGACTCACTGTAGTGTTGTTTGGCAAAGTTTCATTGGCTGATGAACATTCGTCAAACAGCAGCGTTTATTGGCTGATAAACACAAACTTTATTTACAGATTTTGCTGTTCACGTTCCTGCTAAAACGTCTGTGGGTTCTGCCTGTGGAATTATTTCCCTTTTATTTTCTGATTTATTTTGATGCCTTATTGTCTGCTAATAAAGGTTTAACTGTATTATGTTTACACGATACCAATTTAAACATGGCCTCTATAAGTTTGGCATGAGGTGACATTTTCATAAAATACAAAAAAATGCACATCATGCACTATGAGCATTTAGATTTCCTATTTTCATGGTGTAAGTGGCTAGATAAAAGTGGTTATAAGGACACTCTCCCACACAGAGAATGGCATGTGAACCCACAAATCTGGCATGACCACTGCACTGGTTGCTCAATCTCTGGGTCTGGAGAAGAGCACCTGCTGAACCAACATCTAAACATGGAAATTGATCATCTGTTGGAGATTTACTGACCAAGATAACATCTGTTCTAGGCTCCCATGGCTCTCGACAGTGCACACACAATAACCAAGGAGCTTCTATTATCAGGTTCTGTTACAATCGATCTACAAAACAAGGAGACACTCACATCAAACAGTGATGTGAGTCAACAGTCCGTGCAGCAGATACAGTATACAACAGCAGACACAACAAACTATAACAAATATACAACCTCAAATAGAAGATATACAAGGTCACAGTGCAGCACAGAGAGAACCTCTCTAAACGCCCAAGTCTAACCGCATTTAGATCTGGTATTTTTCATAAAAACATGAAAATTTGATATTAAAAAAAAAAAAAAAAAAAAAAAAATGTTTTAATTCAAATCCTTGCTTCACTGACATATACATACACAGATCAGAAAATTGTCAGGCTTTAAATACTAATGACCACACGATTGACAGGGCAATATACACATTTTCTGCCATAACTTTAAAATTGATGTTAAAGACGACAATAACTAACTAACTTAATGTAACTTAATGGGGTGAGTACTATAAAGCATTGGTTGCTAAAGTGGTGTTTGACTCTGGGGACCTCCAGGGGACTTGAGGGATGGAGTTCCAGGCCCCAGCTTAATGGATCTGTAACTTAGTAAAATGATGGACCTGTCAACGTTTTAAAATTAAATTTGGGTCCCAAAGATAGAAATGCCATAGGCTAGTAAACTCAAAACTGAGGTCCGTAGACTGTTTGCCAAATTGGGGGTCCATGAAAATAAATGGGTTGCGATTGTGAATCACTGCTAGAGACCAAAATATTTTCTTATGGGGGTCCCTGGCATACCTTTTCAAATGGTGGGGGGGGGGGGGGTCACATTTATACAGAATAAAGGGTTCTGAAAGAGCACAACTTGATGATGTATTTCACCATGTTCTTTTTTCTGGCCTCCATTTCTATAAACACAGAATGGGATCATGTCCACACAACATCTCTAAGGTATATTAATGGCATAGTACAATATTGAAAAAGATTGGAATTCTCCTTCAATAAATAGACAACAGGGGTTTTCAACAGGTGGTCCGGGACTCCAGGCACCACCAGTGGTCCCTGAGAGGAATCCAGTGATCTCCAGGCTAAAGGATGCAAAGTTGGTTAACCAGATGTAACTCTTTGAGAGCATATAAATGAATCCAAATGGACCTTTGCGGGCCCATTTAGTTTCATGTTTACATTCTCTGAATGTAAACAATTCTGAATTAGCCTAAATCTACACAACTATAGAGAATGTAGAAGATTAATGGTCATTTTGATCTGTATGTTTGTCTGTTTTGTTTCCTCCAAAATCCAGCCAGGAATTATAGACAAAACTAAAAGAAAAAGAAATGTTTAGTTTTGGGGTCTGTGTCGCTATAAAGTGTCAACAAATGGTGGTCCGTGGCTCAAATTCTGAATAAATAGTGGGACCTGGTATAAAAAAGGTTGAAAACCACTGCTGTATAATATCACAGGCTGTGATTAACAACTATTCTAGGGCTATTAGTCACCTACCATGCAAAGTCGTTTTCACTTGAAGTAGTACAGCAGTTGCTGTAGAATTCATTCCCAAGTTGTTTATGTAGCCATGTGTTGACGACAGAGAAGCCTTGGCCCACTTTAATCAGTTCAGCTCACTGCCAGGCCGGTTGTTGGTGCAGTTGTGTAAGTACTGGCAGGTCGTTGTGTTTAGTGAATAGTTTGTGTCAGCGTGTTGACCACTGGTTAGCACAGAGGGAACGGGGTTGGTACATAGGGCTGGTAGCCTGTCGTTCTGTGCGTGAGCGCGCGCGCGCGATGGTTTATGTTTATATACACCTTGACCTGGAAACAGCTGTGCGCAACTTCCGCCGCCGCGCCGGACATGCGTTGCTATGGTTACACAATCCTTTGCTGAAAACGGTCATAAA
This sequence comes from Benthosema pterotum, assembly GCA_039105355.1. NCBI lineage: Eukaryota > Metazoa > Chordata > Actinopteri > Myctophiformes > Myctophidae > Benthosema > Benthosema pterotum. The sequence continues at coordinate 7,069,545 of CM076974.1, forward strand.
ACTTGCCCAAATTAATGGGCTGACTTGACTAGTAGGCCAGTAATTTTAGCTCATTTTGGACCGGCTAAAATTGGAATTAATTGTAACATGGGATTTTTCTTCACATTTCTTTGAGGTCTCCAGAACAACATATTAAAAGTCCCGAAAAATCCCAGTTGCGCAAATACGTTTAATTTCATAAAGTAATAGAATATAGAGATATTAGATATTCTTAATGATGAAACGCAATATGGGTTTCTTGCTTATCCAAACAGAGAATAGCCTAACCACTTCAGCCCTACATAGATTTATACAAGCTCACAAATGCATTGCATTTGGGCATGCATAACATTTGGAAACATTTGAAATCTCTGAAACTGTACTTAACTATCATTTTACATTAAACAGATTATTTCCATATATTGCAGCACTGATACTTTTACTTAAAGGTAATAGAGGCAACTTTAGTGGGTACAAACACTGTTTGTAAACAGATTTGTTTAAAAACAGAATCTGACTCCACCTCACTTTATTGGCTCAGCCTCAGAGGATGGTGCAACCAGCATGCTTGGTACACGCACCAGCTTAGTGCACCTTGGCCAGCGTGGATGGTGTGATTGTGTCACAGCTGTTCAATGAAAAGCAATACAACTATTGTAAGCTAGGAAGCTAACCCAGATAGCAAAATGCATTGATTCAACGTTGAATTTTGGTTAGATAACCAAAATTCAACGTTGAATCAATGCATTTTGCTATCTGGGAAGCAAGCACTGTACTGTGGTGGTCGCCCAACTTTTCCATGCCTGTCCAGGGCCTGCACATTTAACAAATTATCACTTGTCATGCATGCGGACCACCATTTGTATATACATTCCAGGGGGACCCCCATATACCGTAAGAGAGGATTTATATGGCTCTGGCAGAGCCATATAAATTGTTCATAAATAAGGCAACGAATGCACTTGGTGACGTCACCGTCCACTGCCCCCATCCACTCCTGGTTTGGTTTTCCGAACAAACCCAATGTTCTCCATTTCACTCAGCTTTTAGCGGTTCCTTCAAGATCTCCATGTAGGCTATGTAGTTTGAGCCCACTCTCTCTCAACACTTCTTTTCCAGCTGTTCCTGGGGCGACCTTGTTTCCTCTTTCCTTGGGGGGATTTCATTTCAGGGCTTTCCGACTGATCTTTGTAGCAGGTTTTCTGTTCAGTGTGTGGCCTATCCAACTCCACGTTCTCTTTCGGATGTGTAAGTCAGTCATAGTACTGCTTACTTGGTCTCTCCGTGACCAGATGTGTGGGATTCTCCTAAGGCAGGTGTTGATAGATGTCTTAGGCCTGTCTGTGTGTTGAGTGTTGTTGTCTTCCCAGTGTCTCGGCTCCATACAGATCCAAACACCTGTTTCTCACTGGAGTTAAAGACGCGCATGTTGGTGTTGACAGAGATGTCCTTTGAGCTCCAGATCTTCCTGGGCATGTGAATAACCACCCTGGCCTCTTTGGTTCTGTCTAGGGGGAGAGAGAGAGGAGGTTTGTTTGTCCTGGATGCTGGTGCGGGAGCAACGACTCTGTGAAGGAAAAACATGATTGATGCCCTATGACAGTGGTCACGAAAGCACTGGGGACCCATTTGTGGGTTGTGAGTGGAGTTAAAAAAAAACTCACAACGTGGCACAAAGCAAGAAATTTTATGCTTGTAGATCTGCGCTATTTTCACTACTTTAGATCCCAGGCAAACATCAAGTTTAAGTGTGAGGAATGGTCACAGGCTAACAAGTTTGGGGAGTACTTCTATGCTCTATGACTCAAAGTTGATTATCCTCATAGTATATTTACACCCACAGTACTATTTACAAACCTGACTAATGAGAATAGATGTTTTATCTATCTATCTATCTATCTATCTATCTATCTATCTATCTATCTATCTATCTATCTATCTATCTATCTATCTATCTATCTATCGTTAAAAAAAATATTTTTTTTTTCCAGACGATTTCGTACCCCATTTTTATCACCCAGTGTCAATTCCGAATGTGACCTTGGGCTCTACACACCCTCGGCCAACTTGGGGAGGCCTCATGTTTCCTTCAATGCAGGAGTTCAAGCTGCCTTCTTTTCACCTGCTGGGGGGGGGGGGGGTCCCTGGTTGGATGTTATTCATGTCCTTAAAGGTATTATTCCAACCAGTTCCTGTCCCCTCCATCAGGCGCCCCAGCTGGCCAGGGGGGAGGCAGTTTAGAGCCTAGGATTACTGCGTGTTTTGTGAGGGTATCTGTGAGTACATGCAAACTCCACACAGAATGGAGGAGACACGCTGCCAGCGAGGATCGAACCCAGGACCTTCTAGCTGTGAGGCGACAGCACTAACCTGTGCCACCGTGCCCCAAATGGTAACATTGCAAAGGCAACTCTGCTCATAATAAATCATGACAATAAACACATTTTGGGGGAGAATTCTACATGCTACTGTACCATGTTCATTAACATGACAGCTAAATGACTCATGGACAAATCACAGCTCACCACCTCCAGTTTATTCTCACAGAACGGACGGTTTTCATTCAACACTATGAGTCAGTTCAGGCAGACTGCATAATCTACCTCCTACTACGGTATTAAGAACGCATATTTCCATGACCAGCGCTACCCTGACGGCACTGTCAGCGGGGCCTCGCCGAGCCACACGGGGAATATAATGCCGCCATTGAGCGAGACCCACAGTGCGTACCTTTATGTGTGAGTTCAACAGCGTGTGTGTGGAGGGCAGGCCGGTCCCAGGGGTCAATGGAGCTTTATACGTAGGAGCTATGATTTTACATATCATCGCTGTCGCGGGTGGAAACCTTGCATGTCCAATAACCGTTTACTTTTCAAGGAAAAGGAAAAATGAAGCCATGTTTACCCACATAGTTCCAATGCAGTTCATGTGTAGTCACAAAGCTCTGCTTAATACTTTTCGCTGGTTCAATATCATTAACTTTCACTTGATTTAGATAGCAGAAAACGGCTCATCTACAACAATCACAATGCATTGTGATGCTTATAGATTCCCTATTTCTTTGCTGCTTTTTGTCCGACAGCGTAGTAGTATGAAGTAAGACAGAAGTCGGTCCCCAAACCTTTTTGGCCGTGCATCCCGTTACCTCCTGTCCAAGCTGACACCCCCCCCCCCCCCCCCCCCCCACGCGACTGCATGGCAGTCGTGACCGTTTTGCACAACAGCCCAAAACATAACCTCAGTAAAACCTATACTTAACCCTAAACATAACCTCAGAATGCTTATGCATATGCTTAAAGGTAGGGGAAGTGATTTGAAATTCATGGTGTAGTACCAGCCTGGTGCACTAGGGGCCCCCAACAGTAGCTACACTATGTGAACCTGCTGCTCGCTCCTGATTGGAGGAGAATTGGTGGTGACCTGGGGAACTTGTATTAGCTCCTCTGCTAACGTGGGGGAGGGGGAAACTCCATATGTGGTTTCCACACCTTATAATAGAGCATTTTAACAGAAAAAAAAATATTTTTTGGGTGATATCTGACAAAAGTGAAATCACTTCCCCTACCTTTAAAACATACAGTATGCCTAAACCTAAACTAACCCTCAACTGTTATGCAAACCGTCATAACCGTTATGCAAAACGGTCGTGGCTGTTATGCAAAACAGTAGCGATGGTTATAAAACCGCCAACGGTTATGAAATCGTTGTGACAGCTGTCACAATCGCAAATGGATTTCGCCCCCTCCTGCCAAATTCACCAGATGTTTGCGGTTTATGCTAAATAACAATAACACCGAAGAAGGCATTAGTGCACCACAAGGAGTGCATGCACCACAGTTTGGGAACCCTTGAAGTAGGGAAAAACGAAAATGAAATATGGACATACAAGGTTTCTACCAGGTAGGGGCAATATAAACATTCTTTAGTGTAAACTGTAAAGCCACAGTAGCTGCATTCTATGGGAGGTTACGGTAGCAACACACTTGATTTCATATAAGCATTGAATATCTTTAATGCATCCTTACTCGACCTGTTTGTTCCCTATGGCATGTTGGGAACGGATGGCCCAAGATTGATGACTAAGAACAATACATGGCATTTCTCTGATGACATCAAGAACATGATTTTGGCAACAGTAAAGCCGAGAGGCAGACCAAAGACACAGAATCGCACAGACATCACAAAATACAACTTTTCACATTACTGCAACTTCACCTGAGTCGAATACTTAAAGCCCTATCATCAAATAGATCTGTTCTACAATAAACAGGTTGTCTTGTGTATTCCAGGAATGGCTTTGTTACTGCATATTGTATCCACAGTATTAGCGGATGGGTTGATCTGGCCAGCATAGGCAATTTTAGGTTCTCCCAGCAGGGAGGGCATAGATCTGTAACTCTTGAGAGCGTAAAATCTGAAATGAAACCAAATGGTCCATTTGGTTTCATTTTACACTATCAACAGTTAGATTATACTCAACATCTGAATTACGTTCACTCAAGAATCTACACAATTAGAAAATGTAGAAGAATTGTTATTTTGACCAATGTTCTGCCAGTTTATCTCCAAAATTGTGGACAAAAACTTATTTTGGGGTGGAGACTAGACTCAACATCATACGGTGATCCTCCATGGCTAAAATGCAGAATAAATATTGGGCCCTGGTATGAAAATGGTTGAATATAAGCAACTAAATATGATCGATAAGTGCTAGTTTTTCTAGACACTATGTGATTTATTTACTCATTTTGGAACATACTAGAGTGTTCTTTTTATTCATTGCAAAGCATGAAAGTAATGAAACCAGAGGGCCAAGTGCCCCCCTGGCACCTCCTTAAAATCGCCAATGCTGGCCAGGGTGTTTTTAGTTATTTAAAGAACCATAAAATAGAAAACAGTCACCTTTGCTTTCTGTCATTCATGGTAAAATCCTCAGTAAAAATTTAACATTGGGACGTGGGACCAAGCCACAACAATGTTTGCATTTGTGTGGTTTAGGTCTTTAAATATAACACAGATATGTTGATTTACACTTAAAGTTAAATTAACACTGATGATTTTAATTTACACATTTGCACACACACGCACCCACACAAACACACACCCCAATGGTACAGTACTATGGTTCAGCCCTGAAGGGGAGGGACTATCAAAGTTGTAAACACTTCAATAGAATAATGGTGCATTACGATAAGCGATAAGCTCACTTCAATACCATTCAATAGTATTCTATTCTATGGAGTAGCCATTTACAAAACAAGCGCACACAGTTTCCCTTAAAATAAATACGTTTTTCAAGTGATAGTTCCGATACAAAAATGTTCAGATTCATGGCACAGTAAGGCTTAGATTTTCATTCCATTAAACCCATTATCCATAAACTTCTTTGTCTTTTTAAACTATTTTAAAAAACATTTTTCAATAGTTAAAATGACCAGTCTACAAGATCACAACATGTCAATAGATTGGCATGTTGAACTATTCCAAAAAGGTTTTTCAATAGAGTAAAAACAGGCAAAGAAATTAGGGTTAAGGGATTTAGCGTGTGACGAAAATGGAGCCCTAAATGTTTTATCCCTTATATTTCCTGAAAGCGTTTCGTTGAGGCACATAATTGGTAAGTGTCCATAATCTGACATAATCCTATGCAGATCCAATGTCCGATCACTGGTAAAAAAAAAAAAAAAAAAGAAAGCAGCGGGATAATTCTCATCTTGTCTCGTATCTCCCTTTAGTTTTGAGTCCACCAATCCATAAAAAAAGTTGTGATCTTTTCGCTAGGACAGGTAAAACAGCTTGTCCTCGAGCAAGCTGACGGACCTGTTGACCAGCGTCTTCTCGTCGTCCACGAAGCGGTAGCCGAACAGCTCCATGGTGGGCCCGCACACCCTCTGGACCACCTGGGCCAGCTTGTAGGGCATGCTGAGGCGCCACTTCTCCGCCTGCTCCGACGAGTTCTTCTGCGTGGAGTAGACGCCGCTGGCCGACTGCGTGGTCTGCGTGTTCCTGAGGATCCAGTCGCGGGCCTGCGCGCTGAACGGGATCCCCGCGAAGCGGTACATCTCCTCGGCCTTCTGCATGGGGTAGCGCGCGATGTCCTCGTAGCGCACCAGCATGTAGCGCCGCCGCAGCCAGCGCGGCCGGCTCAGCCCCACCTCGGCCGACATGCGGATGTGGTCGCAGTTGCCTTTGAGCCGCTTCACCTCCTCGTCGTCCTCGGGCACGCGGCCGTCCGCCGCCCACGCCTTCCACGTCTGGTACTTGGAGGAGAAGGCCACCATGCGCGAGGCCAGGATGGCGCGGGGGTCCCGCACCAGCTGGATGACCCGCACGTCCAGCCGGGGGTCCTCCACCAGGGGCCGGAGGCTGTCCAGCTGCCGCACACGCACCGTCTTGATGGCGCGGTGCTCCTTGGCCCGGCAGGACTCGGACGCCAGGGTCAGGTTGAGGGGCCCGCAGCGCCGCGTTTTGCAGTGGTACCTGCGTGGGGGCGAGGAGAGGGACACATGCTGTGAGCAGTTGGTGTTTTACTGGGCTACTGGGGTGAGGAGATGGACCCATAGCCTTAAGGCTATGGGTCCATCCAGGGTGAAAGTGTTTTACCGTGGGGTAGTTTTTTAAGGGTTAGAAAACTACAACATTACGCCAATCACCACCGTGGTCAGCTATCACCGTGAAAATCCACACATACCTGTTTTTACTAGCCGACAACTAATTTCACCCCGGAGCTTTCATCCTGTTCACTGATTGGTCGAGAAAATTCCCAACTCAGCCCCTTCCTCCACAACAACATGGGGGTGTCCTGAACTGAATTAACTCCTTTCACTGTTTTAGGTGAAATTGTTTTCACCTAACACAGTGAAACAATTTCGCTTCACCCAGGAGTATAGAGTCTATTCAAAACAAGACTCAGTTCTATAATATGGAGCTTTCAAATTGCTGTTTCTCAATATTTGCTCTGATGAGACAAGGGCCCTCACCTCCCACCCAAGACAGATCCTTAAAGTTATTATAGGCAACTTCTTCGGCAAAATTCAAAATGCACAGTATATATAACTACCAGTATATTCTTTGCCTTTTTACCCTCTATTGCTTCTACTTTGATGCTGCAGTGTTTCCCTGGAGACAGACGCTTGCTTTGCTCTGCAGATGTTCCAAAACTTTATTGTTGTCAACAAATAGTCTACGTCAGGCTCATGACAAGGCGATGCGAATGTGGGAGGAGGGGACTGTGGGGGTGAGGTGTTGTTTTAGCCAGTTACAGTATACTGATAAACTGGAGGTCTCCAATTTCCCCATGTTTCAAAAGATGGCTCAATGAGATGCTTTCCACTTTTGCAAAACTGGAACAAATTTGCTATGACGGACAGAGGACCCAGGCTAAATACCAAAAAATGTGGGTGCCATTCCTTGCAGTACTACAGTGCAACTCTGAATTTTTCAGTTTACTTTCCCTGCTCTCTAATGATCATTTCCATTCAATCGTTGTTTTTGCGTATGCGCACATGTGCATGTGTGTGCATTTCTTGTGTTTTTCACCCCTTTTATCCCTAAATATATTTGACACTGCTGAGGGCAACGCACTGATGCACTCATGTTGATGTCAAGGCAAGTTCCTATATGTATACACTGATGGCAAATAAAGCCATCTGAATCCGAATTTGTTTCCAATTCTGTCAACAAGCCAAACTAGACTGTGGGAAAGTTAACTGAAACAGGAACCACGCTACATACTTTCTGGAAACCCCAGGATTAAACATAATGCACAGAGCCTACTGTAAAACGGTGTGGCTTCCCTGCGCAATTGAAAAGGCTTTTCAGACTGCAGAATTAATTAGCCTGGCTGTCTGGCCTGAACCCCTCTAAGTACAATAGCCTACATCTTAACTTACAGATTGAAAACGTTCTTTCAGTCTTACTGTAGTACAACAGAAGAATTACGGTCCTATATATTCTTTTACATTGGGCTACAGTGATATGCACGCACGCGAGCACGCACACACACATATACACACTACAGACTGAACACCGCCCACACATCACCAATCATGTGCCAAATATGCTAATGTGAGTTTTGTGTGTTAATGTTGTGGAGCTGTGACTGACTGATTTGGCCTAGCAGTAGTGACAGCTGAATGCTGTGTGCTCTGCTGAATGTATGCAGCAGGGCTGGCAGTCTGAGACACATTGGTCTTTTTGTAAGGAGAATTTAGACATACTGTACATGATACAATAAACAGACTGGTGTTACTTTCAATTGACTAAAACTATGACTAAATACAGTAACTGACAATTTGAGTCAAAATCTAGACTAAAATTTCTGGGAGGGACTAGTGGAGAGGAGATTCAGAAGAACTAAAAGGCACGTCCTTTTAGGTTTGGTTTTTTAACCACTGTGACCACTCTCAAGAAAAATACTTGGAAATACATGGATTTATGCAATTTTAATTGCATAGTGTGACAAGGTACGTTGTTAAAGTCCAATAGATCATGCAGTGTGTACCTGCCTTTAACCAGCCAAGCAAGTGATAAATTAAAAAGGCTCAGAAATGATATACAGAAATGATACACAACTAGAGAATGTAGAAGAGATCAATGGTGATTTTGATCTGTATGTTTGATTTGGATGAAAAGCAAAATAAATCTTTAGTTTTTGGGTCTGTGTGGCTAAATTGTCATCAAATGGTGGTCCGTGGCTCAAATGCTGAATAAATAGTGGGCCCTGGGATCAAAAAGGTTGAAAACCGCTGGTATAGAGTACCTCTCAAACACGTCCTTGACCACCGGCGTGCAGACAGGCTCCTCGCAGAGCGACACGCTGGACTCCCGGCGGAAGAGGGCGGGCGTCACGTGGTCCTGCGGCGCGGGCGAGATGTACCTCTCCAGCGGCGAGAAGTCGCACAGCAGCAGGCCCTGGAGCACGTCCTTGTAGATGCCCGCCGACACCGAGCCGTTGGTGCCCCCGGTGGCCAGCGTCAGCATGCGCTCCACGTGCCACAGCGGCTCGAACAGGTAGAACATGTTGTCGCCGTGCTGGTTGAAGAACTCGCCCACGAACGACGAGCCGGTCCGGGTGGTGGCCAGCAGCAGGATGTGCTTCTGGCCTCCTCTGCTGTAGCTGTGTGGCAAGGTGAGAAGAACATACGTTTGGGATGGTGCTGGGGTGGTGGTGGGAGCAAACATCACATACACTGTAATAACCAGGAACCATAATGCAGAAGGAAGGCAGGAAGAAGCGACCAGACAAGAGTGCTTAAACACCCCGCCCAATTGGTCAGCTGATTGCCACATCAGCCAATGACATTGGGTCTTGCACATATTGAATATACCCACATGAAGTGCAGCATATTAACCCCTTCAGTATGTGCCCTAGAGCACAGAATGAAACCTTTAGAATATATCTGACTGAACTAACTCCACAAGCTATACAGCTCATTGAGTCAGTTTCTTAATTTTAGAGATGGCTTGGCTCTTTTTTGCTTTAAAAAAAATAATAATATTTGCAACAAAATATATTTTGCAACAACGATTAGTTTTAGATTTTTTAGAACTACATAGTATGGATCAGGTGCAGGATTCAAAAAGCCCAAGCTCAAGACCTGTTGTGTAACAAACACTCACCAAAAGATACCATTTAAAAGCATTTACAGATAAATTCACTAACTGTTGGTTATCGTTTATGAATTATTACAGTTTTGATATTGTTTTTTTCCCAATTGTATTAAATTAGTTTTATTTCACTATAGAATAACCTTGAGCCGTAGGCGTCCTCCTCGTCCTCTGGCTCCTCCGAGGAGGCCATGGAGAAGTTGAGCTTCATGTTGGTCAGTCTGGACAGCAGTAGCTTCAGCATGGCCAGGGAGCCGTTCTGTGTGTTGTTGTTGCTGAAGTCCATCAGCGGAGTCTGTGGAGTCTGCTGCGGGGTCTGTCTCTGGATCAGCTTATCCGAGACCCTGATGGGACATGATGGGTTGATTAGAGCAGGGCGTCCCAGGCTTTGCATCGACCACGGACCAACTAACTGACCTGGGTCCTGGGACACAGAATGCAGTTGACCAGCCTCAAAGAGCCTACCCGCTGCTATATTATTACAACATAATGTTATATCATTGAATTTAATTTTTGTATGATGATACTACTATCTGTAAACCGTAAAAGATGTACAGTGATGCATTACAGTACGTTTTAACAGTGAGCGATGGACAGACGATGTCTCCAGAAATCCATTATTTGTCTATGAGAGCTGGCAATTCTGGCGATAGCAGGAGAACGGGCGATGGTCTAAGAGTGGGCAGAGCAATATCAGCCGAAAAGATAAATACGGGTTTTTGGCAATACTTGGGCAATTTAGGCAACAGCCAATCAAATTCAAGCGTCATCCGTGTCGCATGCTTTTCTCTGCTTGCTGTTAAAACGCACTTTAATGCACATTACTTTACATTGGTTACATCATCTTCTGATACTTGGATGTTTTGACATGAAATAATGATTCCCTATTGTATCTTCATGCTTCATTAGTGTGAGTGTGACAACATAGTCTTGTTGTTCCGCTGCTGCTTTTATTGTTTTTATTCTTTCTTCTTCATTTTTTCTTTTCACTAGTGTTTACTAATTCAGCGTACAAGAGCCAGGGGCTCACCAGGAAAATTAACAATAGTTAGGAATTGGGACCAATGGGAGATTTTATACACTGATGATGTACAGATGGAACCAAATGGACCCATGCTTTCACTGCATTACAATTATCAAGACCCCCCTCACCTTGATAAGATGTTGCTCTCCTTTTCGATGATGACTAGGGCCACGATGCAGATGAAGATTATAGCATACTTGGTCTTCATTCTTAACGGTGGACCTTGAAGGCGACGTCTAGACAGATTGTGTGTTTGCCTGAAATGACTCCTGCCTCGAAGGAATCTGTTCACTCAGCTCTCCTCCATTCATCGCTGACGTTCAACGGACAAAGCCTCATTCTGGAAGCAAAGCAGTCAGTTGGATGTTAAAAAAGGACTTGTTTACATAGAATTTCTTTACCAAAGCAAAACATTAGCCATGATCAGTGTTGGGCAGTAACTAATTAAATATTACTATAATCTCCGGCAAAAGTAAAGTGAAGATGAATATTACTATTACCAAAACATTCCTCATTACTTATTACTTTTGAGCTTGTTGTTGCATGTGAAAATAGAACAGATTTCTAAGCTATCAACAGATAACAACAGATGTACAGTAGTTATAGTAGTAGATCATCCATATCATCTACTACTATAACTACTATGTAAGTTGTCACAAAACAGATTGTGTTCTACATCTACAGTATATTCCTTTTCAGGGGGGAGGGGTGGACTTTGGAAAAGTAATATTGTAATACATAATATATTATTCTTTGATTCTAGTAATGACTAATATAATATTTTTACTTTTTAAGGAGGCATAAGTAAAGTAAAGACATTACTCTACTGTAAGTAATATTGCCAACAATGGCCATGATGCAGAAACAGTGTGGATGGAAACATGAATATGGGAAACCAGTATCAAATCCGGTATCATTCAAGCTCTAAGAATCGTAGTATACAACAGCATACAGTAATTTGTGAATCTCAGAGCCTGACCAATCAAGCCTGACCGTTCTTGCCTCCAATACCAATATTGGTATTACATGTTCTTATGCTGTGTACAAGTGGACCACACCGGGCCAAGTCATCAGCTTATCAGCATATCAGTTTATCGCATCCCTTCCTGCCCCCATCCAGTTTCCTCTCTCGCTGATGATGATCACACTGGGTGTATAAGTCCATGTTTGGGAATAATCCGGGAAACAAACCCTCTTGCTCATCTGAACTAAATAGGTTTAAAGGGCAAAATCCTCTCAGGGGCATAACAACAACCCAAATCCATTTAACGGCTCAACAAACACTACTCTAGGATCGATATACTGCTACTCATGTGGGTGCCGTCATGGGAGTACATCCGACACATTTTGTGGGAGTTCTCTGCTTGCCCCAGAGAGAGAGAGAGAGAGAGAGAGAGAGAGAGAGAGAGAGAGAGAGAGAGAGAGAGAGAGAGAGAGAGAGAGAGAGAGAATGTGGTTTTGTGCCAGCAGACACTGGAGCATTTCCATATGGCACAGAAACACAATGCCAAACATGGAGAGTGTCTGGAGTGGACATGGGGCACATTCACTACACTTGACTCATCACTACTTGGCTTTAACTACAACCTTTTTTTATCTTTCATTCATATAGGACATTTCTTTCTTTCAAACTGCCAAAGTGTGGGTCTTGTCTTGCTGCAATATTGACATGCAGATGTTGTTTGTCCTAGCTGTCTGTACCTTCCACGCCAGCACTTACAGTACTTGCTGTATGCTGGGGTGGTGGTACAATGTATTGTTATGAGAACAACTTGGCTCAGTGGTGTATGTAGGCCTCTCTTATCTCTATCTATATACATATGGTCCAATCCCTCCCTGCTTTAGACAGAGAACTACTTGACCTTCGTGTTAATGCACTTCTTCAGTGAGCTTACGTAATGAAGTTCTGTCTTAGAAATACAATGTGTCCCCTCCCCTTGTATTATACTGTATATGTTGTTGGACATTGATGTCACTTTATGGCAGAGTCTGCCACTCCTTTTGGATCTGGACATTTATAGTCCATTTGTTGGTCTTCCATTCAGCAAGTTCACAATTAAAAAAAGGAAGACTCATTTCTGAAGTGTTTCTAGTGCAGCAGTCTTACTGTTACTCCATTTAACTCCATTTCACTCTGCTAGATGGATTTCTGAGGTAAAGCTCCATCAGCTCCCAGAACTTCACAACTTCAAAGCCATGCTCCTCATACACTGAGTTGGCTGTGCCTGGGATTAAATCCATGACCTTTCAGAATGTGGTCAAAAGGCGACTGCTCTACTGACTGAGCTACCCAGATACAAAACTTATAATACTTTTTAAGTGTATTGATTGGTGAGGAGAGTCGCAGTCTGGTGAACTGTTCACCCCACATTCACAAACACACATCCACTGCCCAGGAGAAGGCTCTGGTTTGCCACAATGGTGTCACCTTGCACTTGTCCAAGAGTCCGACTCCTGGAAACACACGTTACATCGTGGGTTCTTATTTCACGCCAACTCCAACTCAACCACATTAACCCTGTTCTAAGTGGTGTAAAGGTTTTTAGATTTTTATTGATAGCGAAGTGAAGGGATTGGAACTCGAACCCACAATACGCTGTCAGGCTACTTTGGCGCCTAGGTGCCCAGACCACTATGTCAGTGGTTTGGCTGGACTTGGGAGTCCCTACTTTTTGAAAAAAAAAAAAAAAAAAAAAAAAAAAAAAACTTGCGGTGATAACAGATTTACAAGCTCACAAAGTTTCTCCCCACACGAGACGGTTTCTGGGCCTGCAGATCGACGCCATTCGTCCCACAAAAGTACTGGTATATGAGTGTACAAGTGGTTCAATCCATTAAACCTGAGGTGCAGGAAATCTCTCCGTATTCCAATTTCTCTCCTTGTGAGGCGCAAGGCTGTCCATCAAAACGGGCAGAAATTAAATGTACGATATGCGAAACTCTACAACCCCCTCTCCCCCAACCATTTCCGACGTGCACGTCAAAGCCAGTGGAAATCATCTGTACCGCCGGTACATCATTATGAGAAGAGACAGTCTCTAAGCCATTGTGTGCTCTGTAAATATCAGCCAATTATCTGAGCGCATTACGCCACGGCTGTCAAACTGTCAGCCTGCACCACTTGGAGTTTGAGTGCTTTTACATATTCAAGAAGCAGCCAGGCGTTTGGCAAATCTGACTATCTGCTCAAGCAGAAACACATCAGTCTGTTTATCATCTCACTACAAATTACTCTAATGGCTGTCTTCACAGCCTCGAGGCGGCGGCTCGTGGATTTATACTGCTGTGGGCTAAACCAGCACTGCTCAACCTCTTTAATTTAACAAGGACCCACAGTTTGATACGCATTAGGGTACAGGCCCCCCATTTGATATGCATTTTATCCTCAATTTACTCCTCAATGTCAATTTAACTCTGCGATCACTGGAAGTAAACGGACACGTATGTTACAGACCTGTAACATGTGTATTAAAGGGACACTTCACCCCTTTTGCAACCAGAGCTTATTTTAATGATATTTTAGTTATGAATGGATGTTCATCATGAGGTCATGAACATCCAGGAAGTTCCTTCCTGGACAAAGTTCCACCTTCAGTGCACTTCCCCTCCTTGTGGAGAGGCTGTATGGAGTTGTGACTTTGTTGTCCAGGAGACTACAGGTCATGAACAGATGTTCATGATCTCATGAACATTCGTTCACATTTTTTTAAAACTAGATACTAGTTACTACTAGATGTAACTATCTATACTGCAGTTTTGCTTCATAAGGTGACCACTGACAACTACAACATGAATTCACGTTGTGGTGATAAATGATTAAACATGAGATTTAGTCGATACAAATCAGTGAGTACAACCATCCGCTCCAGAATGGTTTACACAGCAATTGTAGAAAGCAGACTGGTGATGCAAGGTTTCTGTTGCTCACCCAACCCGACTGGTATAGGCTCACCTTATCACCTAAGACTGGGGTATGAATACACCTTTAATGTCCTGTATGTGTCAAATATATTTGATGTTAGTGTACTGTAACCTAAAGCAGATGGTCAGGGACCCTGGGGGGTAATTCGGAACAGGGGGGTATATGATCTGTTTTAATAATCACATGCTGTGAGCTTGATTGTAGACTGGCTTCTATACAAAACATAGGCCTACATATGAAATCACATATGGGCCTTGGGGCACAACAACATCATTTTTAGATGGGGGGGTCCACGATCAAATACATATCACAGAATTTGGGGGCCCTTTGATGTGAAGATGTTTGAGAATCAAATAAAAGATCATGATCTATCAAACACATAACTAACACAGCCTACTACAGCCTTACGCTCGCTCCGCCGTTGAAGAACATAACAGGTGTGTGCGTGCGTGCGTGCTTATGCGTGTGCACGCGTGCGTGATTGTATGTGTGTGCCGCGCGCATCCATTCATCGCTTGTGTGGCGGGCGGTGAAAGGGGGAGGGGCAGCGATAACTATAAGAACATGACAAACACCTACACTACACATGACAGAATTCAAACCAACGCGTCCTCCTAATGAATGCTTCCTTCCCGAATGCGTCGTCGTGAATGAATTTCTGATGAAGATGATGATGATGACGATATGGAAACCGTTCATGTGAAGGATTTGAATCTCATCATTCATTCTAGTACTAACAAGATGAGCAGCTCGGGCTAAAACATCATTGATTAGGTTAGGAGGAGGGTTGAGGAGCAGCAAAGCTGCTATATAAAGACCTCCCCTAGTGCTTAAAGTGGGCAATTATGTTTAAAGCTCGTGAAATCGTAAAGAATGATTTAGCGCCACGGTAGAACCAAATATAAGGTTTAAAAAGACAGTTTAAGTATATATAACTGGCATTTCGATTTGATTAGCTATGGCTTCAGTATTTCCACATGCAGCAAATCATTCCCCGTGCATGCATGCGTCGAGGCGAGCAACTGAGCGAGCGAGTGTGTGGTGGTCGCTCTGGTTAAAAAAAAAAAGGGAAATAAACTCGTAAAATCATGATTTAAAAAAACGAGATTTGAAAGATCACAGAACGGAACAAACCTTTATCTGTGTCCTCCTCGCTGGGCGAAGGGTCCCTGCAGACAGTGCAGAATGGAGTCTCCTCTCTGCTGTGCATCTTGCGGCATTGTCTCTTCTCGTGTAGTGCTGGAGCTGGATGGAGACACACAGTGATTCATTGTAGCCGCGGATGGATGGATGGACGGACGGGCTGACGCGGATCACCACGGAACGGAACACCGCTTCAGCCTTCAGTCAATGAAATGAAGGAAAATGATCACGGCCAGGCAAGGAGGGGGCATCATTACCGTTACCGGCATATACGCATAGCCTATATCCGAATGAACAAAGAAACATCCAAACTAAAAGTGCTCAATGTCCATTTAGGCGAGGCAAAAAAAAAGAATGGAGGGGAAAAGGTATAATCACTAGTGTTTTACATGTTCTGCTACAAGAAGCCACTTAAATCTCAGCCGGCCGTGCTAGATTTTGTCTGGAGAAAACCGCGAGCTAGTTTTCGCAACTTCTAAAGCCAACTTTGACGCCGCTCTGCTCCAGGGAACATGGTGTATGTTTCGTTCGCGACTTCTGTGACCATGCAGACCCCCTCCCACACACACACACACACACACACACACACACACACACACACACACACACACACACACACACACACACACACACACACACTGAGCTCTCTCATTCACTCTCTCTCGCTCTCTCTCTCACACACACACACACACACGCGCGCGCGCACACGCACGCACGCACGCACACACACACACACACACACACACACACACACACACACACACACACACACACACACACACACACACACGCCGGCCAGCACCACCAAAGTCTTCTAGCCTGGGACATCCTGTGGGCGAGGTCACGTGGTCCCAAAAGCACCCTGCAATTATCAGTAGCAGAGTACACCCATCTCTGTCAGAGCAGCGCAGAACACTGGCTCCACAACTAGAGTTACTTAAAAGGATCCCTGGCTAATAAGACAAATATCGCTTAAAACATTATACTTGCCCTACATAACTCAAATAATCAAATAAAAACACCATCTTATTTGTTTCATAAATAGAGAAATTTTCATTCAACAGGAACTGCTCCTGTCGCAGGTTGATGATGTCATATGTCCATGTGCGGTCTAGCTCTATGGAATAGAAGGATTCAGGGGCGTTATCCTGTGTCCGTGCTCATGGGGGCTGAAAAAAACAACAACACCAGCCCCGCATGTGCCTGTACACAGTAGGGCTACCCGAGCCCCAGAGCCCCTTAAAGAGTAGGTATCACGGATATTTCCTTTAAAAACTAATGACGCATATCTATCAATGACCCCCTAAAGATGTCCAGAAAAAAAGTCGTTTCAGAAAAAATACAATATATAGGCAGAGTTGAAGAAAGAAGTTGAGCGCCCCCCCTGCTTCTCTGAAAAGCTGTTGCATTCGGGAAAAGAGCCGAACGTGCCATTGCGTGACGTCTGCAGTGGTACACTCGGCCAACTCCGGCGAGCAGGTCCTTCCTGCAGCTCAGCTTCCGGCTAAAGTTATCCACTGTAGCATAGCATAGCATAGTAGTATGATAGCCTGCTATGCTATGCTATGCTATCCAGCTCAGGCAGTGCAGGGCTGGTTGCATTAGCCCAAGGAAGCTAGCTAACTAGCTTTGACTTCCAACCGGGCTGAATCATTGCATCTATTCTTTTCCTTTTTGAAACTGTTTTTGGTCTTCTCCCGGCAACGCGGACAATTCTAGCCCCCCGGGCCAACATAGAGAGTATTATTTTTAATTATCGATGTGAATTACCGGGGATATTTAGTGAAAATGTGTGTTGGCATATGGGGGGATAGCTAAAATGCTACATCATGTCCGGGTACATGTATAACGGCAGTCCAGCAGCAGTGGATGCAATGACCAAACCCATGTGTTTGGCGTTAAAGTTATTTTCTGTTATTATTACTAGTATTATTACTGGACGATCCCACGGCAGCGGTGTGATTATTATTTCTTGTATCTAAGAAGTTGAACTAGAGATGGGAGCGGAGGGACGGAGCAGAGAGTGGGGTTCCGACGGAGCTAATGTTCTTCTAATATTCAGATTCCGAATGACGCTCAATAATAATGGTTGATTGTTCTCATTGTTGAATACAGAGGCTATACCTCAATGAAGTGAAACGGACTGCCATTCTGTTTCACTCGTCTCACTTCATTATTTACTTGAATCACAAAGAAAAAATAAGGTAGTATTTTTACGGTGCTGATTCAGGGCTGAGCCAGGCTATACAGAGGCTTTATTTATACTGCAATACGACCGTCATTATGCCATATGGTTTACATCTGGTCGAAATAATTCTGGTTATAACAATATTACTGATTATAACTCCCCGCCTTGCTCACATTAAAGAGCTATTTTTTATATTATAGCCTATATTACGTTATATAGATAACTAGCTGGGGAGAGAACAGGAAAAAGTTACTACATACATTAGAGTCTATGGGCTCGCGCAAGTACATGAACCAAGTAACCAGACTATTTTCTGCCCCCTCAATATCGCAACTCTGTCTATTTCCCCCCATACCGACACCGAGTAAACCTCACTAGCCTGCCCAAGGGACGTAATCTCTTCATGGGCAGGCTAGCAAGCGTGGCCCGCTGGAACCAGCCCGGAGGTTGGATACAGTGACTCAAGAAAGACACGCCCCCCAAGCCTGTGTAGAAATGCGAGCCGTGCACAGCCGTGTTTCCCCGTAGATAATGCAAAAATGGCTGGCGGATTATTTACAAAAAATCTCGAGTGCATAGTATAGCGGTCCCTGGCCATGCTAACCAAAAAAGATTTTTATTTACTTCATTAACATGACGCTAAAATAATGGAATTCCGAGGAGTTTTTAACATGTGTTCCTATGTGTTCCTAGAGGTGTGACGTCAGCGTGTTCTACTGGTGACGCGCTGTTTTGGCTCGGGCCTTTCCGAGCTGGTGGGAGGGGTTTTTCAGAAGAGTGTCCTCCGACCCGATACAGCATAGAAACGGCTTTATATAGCCATATGTTTGCATTTTCGAATGTTATCACAACTTTGTCATAGTTAAAATGAGAAAAAGTTGATATTAGCATGATACCCTGTCTTTAAGTCTGAAATTCTCATGGGGGCTCGGGCCCCTGAGCCCCCACAAAGATAACGCGCCTGGAAGGATTGCTCATGTGGCATCATCAACTTGAGTGAAAGATTCTCTATTGAAGGAAATAAAGTATTTGAGCTGTTTATCTGTATGTTTTAGTTATACAAGGGAAGTATAGTGTTTTAATGCATATTTGTCTTATTAGCCAGGGATCCTTTTAAGAATTTAGAAACTGGCCTCAGGAAAATACCTCCACTGTTTCTGGCTTTACTGTCGTAGCCTAATTATTTTGTACGTATCTGAATGTTTTAATGAAATGAACAAGTTGTCCTCTATTGTAAACAAGTGTAGCCTATTCTTAAGTAGTGTGTCAAATCAGTTTTTTAGATCTGCAGTAGTTGTACTTGAATTCTACTGTAATTCTCCAAGCTGTTATCAGTTTTGTAGCAGTGTTGACTTGTACTGTAAACTCTCATTTCATTCATTCATTCATTCATTCATTCATTCATTCACTCATTCATTCATTCATTCATTCATTCATTCATTCATTCATTCATTCATTCACTTTATAATCAGTTGCAGTGGTGCATGGATGCAACAGTATGACAAATGCTGAGAACAGCAGAACAGTATAATTTGCTGGCCCAGAGAAACAACAAAACATTATAGATACAGTGTATTGGCACTAGAGTGACTAATGTAGTGCAGTGTAGGCTACTGCATAGCCTTAAGGTATTAAAACCATAATAACACATATTATCTCTTGTTTTAATTTACCATCAAAAATGATTAACTGCAATTGAATCATCGTCACTGTGTAATAAATTAGGCTATAGCCATCTATTAGAGTGAAACAATTCACTGGCTATTTTAATTCACACACAACCACATTGGGTATAGGCCATTAGGCTGCGTTTCCACATGGCTAGACCAGTGCTTCTTGAAACGTTTTCATTTCAAGGTCCTGTTAGTTGGTTTTATTATGCCTTAAGGCCACAGACCCTCATAACTCTCAGACTACCTAAACTATTAATCATTTGCCTGGCAGGGAATATAGAGGGACCACTTGGTTGAGGTACCCGGTCCCCACTTAAGCAGAACAACAAATACCATGCATATCAACAGATAAAATATTCATACTTAATTGTGACAGTAGCCGAGCCATTACCCTCCACTCCATTATTGTATTGATAGGATCTTACCCGTAATGTAATGTGATTTAATCTTTAATTAAGATCATACCAAGGATGCAAGTATTTTGATAATTTGAAAAAAGGGCTTTGTGAATCCTTCCACAATATTATAGCCAAATCCTGTGTGAAAAGTCAGAAGTGATTGGTGCAGCCAGTGAGGAGTTAGAGCCGTTTCAGACATTCATTCATACATTTACTTAATTATAGTATGCGTTAAGAGCTGCACATGACCTGTAGACTGTAGTGTAGTGACTTTTAACTTCCGACTCCTGATAGAGATGGATTCTGTTGAGATTGCATGTGTGGATCAGTAGTGGAAAAAGTAATATAAGTCTATATAGTAGAGGGTTGAAGTGATAATGCAATATCCTATTGGCCTGAATATACCCTATTGGCCTGAATA
Source organism: Benthosema pterotum (assembly GCA_039105355.1). NCBI lineage: Eukaryota > Metazoa > Chordata > Actinopteri > Myctophiformes > Myctophidae > Benthosema > Benthosema pterotum. The sequence continues at coordinate 7,089,902 of CM076974.1, forward strand.
TAAGACTATGTTTTTTTTCTCCAATGGAGATATCCCAAAAAATGGAGTCGTCTTATATTCAGGGGCTATACTATTTGACATTCAATGTTCTTTTTTCTGTAAATGGGTCTTGAAAAATGAGTCGTCTTATAAACGAGTCGTCTTATATTCGGGACAATACGGTAAGTGTTTTTTCCAATGGAAAAAACGGAGTAGTCTTATATTTGCAGGGCTATATTATTTGACACTCAATGTTCTTTTTACACAAATCAGTTTTGAAAAATGGGGGTCATCTTATAACCAGGATCGTCTTATATTCGGGACAATACAGTAATAATCAAAGTATTCTGAAGTGAACTGTTGTGACAGAAGTATGATCAATGGAATACAACCACCATAAGGACTACAGTCTCTACTATCTAGACCTGCCCATGTAAACAGAACAGAGCTGCTATACATTTAAATAGACTTTTTCTGCATAATATCAAGGACAAATGTTGCCATTTGTCCTGAAGTGGCTATTGACGCCCTTTGCTTAAAAATAGAAAAAAAGAAAATACATTTCTATGTCCTGTTATAAAATAACATGTATAAAATAGAGCAATGTGACATAACTCTGTCATAACTCTGTACACTCTGTGTATTGAAAATGGGGAATAGCCCAAGTAAAGTACTTTTTTAACCTATGGCAAGTACAGTGGGATTACAGTACATGTATTACTTAAGTAAATGCACTTCCACTAGTTATATGGTGTGTTGTACATTATTGAACTTGTGCCTTTTAGGAAGAACAGTTGAGATGTTGAGGCCTAAATGTGACATGTTCAGTCCTTAAATCTACATATAATCGGGATATTCATTGTTGAAGCAAAAGCCATGTTGCACAACTTCTCTAAGTTGCACTCTTATATTCATTGTAGACATTAGTCTGTGTATTATCTCTTAGTTATTATAGTGTTGTTATGGCACCAGCATTTCCCTCTATGAATTAATTTTTCTTTTTTTTTAATGCGATTGCCTAAATTGTAAAATTGTCATGGTGTTATACAATCTATTGTGATTGTAATGTAAGTATCAGCTGTCTAACACACCATGCATTTACAGGATTCCTTTTTACACAGAATCCAGCCTGTCAGTGAGTCGGTATGAATATGACTGACTGGTGGCATAATATGCTGTGCCACATCGATGTTTAATTCTTTAAACATTTAATTCTTAAAGTAGCCTCAGCTGCATTTATGGATTTATGATCCGATTAGGGGCGGTGTTGTAGGCCTATTCAGTGATTTGTAGTCATCTGTCAGGAAGCCATTCATATTCTGCATTGTGGTTTCCTGCCTGATGACAAATCAGTGACTATACGACATGACCATACGTTCCAGATCAGTTCACACAGGGATTTTGGAACACAGACCAAGTTTTCCTCCAAGGTGAAAACTATAACTCTACAGGGGTGGAAAGTCTAGTGACGCAGGGTTATTCTTAAAGCAGTTTGTCATTGGAATAAACGTAGAACCAAGAATCTACGGTCACTACATGTCACACCAGGACTTCCTAAGAGCATTGTATACATTAAGGAAGGTGGGGCAGCCCATTCATTTCAATTCAAAGGGCCTTTATTTGGCATCACATTTACATTGACAAAGTAAATGTAATGCAAACGAGGTCCGCCAACCCCTGACCCACACATCACCCAGCCCTTGACAAACACCTCTATGTTACATCCATTGTGTGTATTATAAGTAGGGCTGGGACAAATAATCAAATTCATTGTTTCTGTAATTAATATCAAATAACCAGTAAAAGTCTCAGTAGTAATATATTGCTGTTATTACTTTTCCCATTAACAAGTGTAAAAATAGCATATATTACATATTTTTAGTTTGTTTTGGCTTGGAATGATTTCATTTAAAAAGGTTAGAGAGAGATTGCTGCTTTATTTTATAGCATTTCGAGATTTGCAATACTTGATTCAGTATCAAGATATTTGATATGCATGCCCCGCCCTCTTCCTATGCAAACCCCTTATACTGTAACTTAATTATTATTTGTTTTGTCAAAGTGTTTTATTAGTATTCTTTTATTTACAGTAACATTGAAAGTCCATGGATTGGCTGCCACATGACATACAATGAAAATCCAGCTGTTGTAAATACAGTAGCCTAGATAGGCTAGCATGCCAAACCAATTGCTGCACTATGAGCTTGTAGGTCTGATATATTTTTGAAAAATTGTGAAATTGTGTCTGAAATCTTTGAATATTCTGTCATGACTTATGTTTTTAACTCAAATGTTATGCCCAAAACTGGCCCCCTTTATAGCATCTGTACTAATCTGTATTGCCAATGTTTTCCCCCTTTTGTTCATTCCTTAATGTAAATCAACGAGTCTAAATGCCTAAACTGTGAGTAAAATTTGAATTATACCCAGGGGGGCAGGCTACCTTGATTGTCATTCGTTTGAATCCCAGTCCAACTCAGCCACTACTAATGTATTCCACTAGGGGGCAGCAGTTTACAACTTTACAGCGCAGTGAAGCAATACATCAATGGATGATATTAATTCAGCATGTTCGGTCATAGTTCTGACAATAAAGCTCATTTTAATTGATTGGAAATTGGGATGAGCTTCTGTAGATAGACGATGGCTCTGCTCTCTGCTCTCTCTCCACGTGGCACAGGTGATATAGCCTTTATGTATGGTGTAGTTTACATTTACTGGACAACATAGGCCTTTACACGTGCACAGCGTTCTCCCATGTATAGCCTATGTAGGCTACTGCATTTCTTAATATCTCTATATTTGATATTTTAAGTCAACAGGCAGATTCTAGAATACTTTATATTTGATTCATGTAACGTTAAAATGTAAATATGTTTTTAAAGGTAACTTTTTCATTAATTGTCACATAAGCCATTCCCTGAATTTCAGCCCTCAAAGCCTGTTCTGAATATGTTTTCTATCGAGTGAAGGGGGTACTGAATGGGATTTAAATGTGCATATCCCTTGCTGGGATATTTATATGTAGGACTCGATCTAAAAAATGCACTACCGGCAGTGACAACCAGTCAAAGTTACCTAGTACACCTTTAAAATATCAGTCATCAGACCAAGTTTTTTTTAATGGGGGAAAAAGATGTGTCATTAGACTGAGATAGCAGTGACTTATAGGATGTCTAATGTATTAGCATGTTCTAGTATGTTGTAAAGTGTATTGTAAATTATACTAAATTGTAAACTTTAGTCTGTATGATGCATTGCAATGTTTCTACTTAATGTAAGGCTACTTACTAATGGAAATCGCTCTGGATTAAGAGCATCTGCTAAATGCATAAGTTGTAAGTGTAAATTGTAAGCAGCTGGCCTACTGGTTTCTCCTTCCTTCAAAAACACTGTTCTTTCATGTGGTCTGATTCCAGATAGAGACCTGTTTGAATAATCACATAGGGTGACCAGATGTTCGTGTGGGACAGTCGCTCATTTTCAAGAGTGTCCCACAAATTGAGAATCTATCCCACATAGTGACTGGGCAGGCACAGGTGTTTAAAATGCCGAATTACTTTGTAGTGCCCTAATAGTTGGTTTTCTGTTGTGTCTCTTTTCCTGCTATAGAGGGGTGTTTTCTTTAATTAATTCGAGAAGTATTCACCCCCACGGTGCCAATATATTTCCACATTTCACTCCAGAGAGGCCTCATCGCATACTGTTGTATCAAAAAATATAATATAATTTTTTTATAATTAATAATTTGCAAACAACATTTTGTCCCGTTTCCCCACTCATATTGTCCCACACATGCAACACTTCTGCCCCTCAAATGAACAGTTTGGATCTGGTCACCCAACCATGACAACATGATCCAGTCATTGGAGGCTTTCTTGTTGCCATGCACTGTTGCCATGGTCACTCCTTAGCAGTGGTGAAAAAGTACTCAAATGTTAAGAATACTCTGCTACAAGTAAAAGTCCGGAAAGCAAAATGCACTTGAATAAAACTACAAAAGCATTGCACCAAGAGTAAAAGTTATGCCTTATTATGTACTTGTATGTTGCCTACCATTTCAAGTTTTCAAAATGCAACACATTGTGAGCTTGAACATGGCGATTTATTGCCTAAATAATATATATCAGGCTGAATTGGTTAAGGAATGTACAAAATTTGTAATTGTGGGAAACCTGCCTAGTCACATGACTAGCAGGAAGTACAAAACTGTTCTCCTTCCTGGTAGAGGGCCATTTTGATTCTGCCAGAGAGGCTGCATGCTGTTCCCCTCACAGGGTGAAGGAGAGAAACCTGGTAGGCCCTGTTTGTTGGCTGCTATGTTGCTGATGGCTTTTGTCTGAGCACATGTATGATGCTGCTAGCGTTTCTTTTAGCCCTTTTTAGTTTGACATTGTTTTATTTGATTTAAATGTATACATCTATTTATTTTCAGTGTTTACACCACAAAACCCATGAATGATGGTTGCTGCTATTGTGTATAGACACATGGAGATACGGGTAAAACAGTATACATTTTATCCATTTTTATGAATCTCCAGTACATGTGAACCAGGTTTTAGTTTGTAACAATCTGTCCTTTCTTTTAGCTGATGTGATGACCCTGCTACCCGCATTGGTTGTGCTGTTGTACACGGTTGTCACTGCAAACCAAAGTAGGTTTTATTGTCCCTTTAATGATTTTAATACAATGTGTATGTGTAATCAAGTACTAGGGCTGGCAACTAATATGTTTTTGTATTTCTTTAAAGGGACCAGTCCAGCCACTGTTTTCCACTGTTTGTTTTAGGTTTTATTTTGTTTATTTAAATAATTTCATTCATATTTCGGGCAATTAAGCAATAGTATAGTAGATGCTGCAATGACTTGTTTTTAATTGTGCTCTCTCTTTTGTTACAGACGTCTATATTGTAACCTTGTTAAAGGCTGGGTCCGCTCCTCTGCACATTAGCACTTTCTCTGCTTTTGGAGCTGCACTGTGGGACATCCGGTTTTTATTGGTGTGTATTTGGTAAAGTTTGCACTGCATGTTTTGTATTGATTTGTTGTTTTATAGTTTTGGTGTTTGGCCTGTCCCCTTTTTCCCTCCAGTTTTGGAAGTTAGTTTGTGCACGGGCCGACCCGCCCTTCTTAATGAGAGCCAATTATACTGTAGTCACTTTATTGCCTTGTTGATCAAGTACTGTATACACTCGCCACTTTATTGTCTTACCATGCCTGGTCAAGTCAGTTGATGTATACACTAGCCACTTTATTGTCTTATCGCGCCGGGTTAAGGCAGTTATACACAGGTCACTTTATTGTCTTATATTGCCCTAGTTTTAATGCCTTTGTGATTAAATTCTTTAATAAAGATGTTAACCTTTTCTGCACAATGCCTCGTGTAAATTGTTCCTGTTAAAGGGGAAGTTGGTCACTACTACAATTGTGTTCTAGGGGTTCCTCCTGCCCCCCAAATAAGCAGGAGGTGGCGTAGTCAGGCTACAAACAGCACCCAGTTACTACATTATGGCGTAGTCGGCAGGATTTTCCTTAAGAGGCATTGTGTGTGAAATTCAGTTTAGTTGTTTTGATTTATTTTTGTTGAGTGGAAAACAGTGGTTGGTGTTGGACGGCGGAAGAAGGCTCCTGGACTACAAATCGACCCGTCAAGAGAAGCCAAAGGCCTCCAGCACATTTTGGACACCTATATGAATTTTGCCCAACTAACTTTTGTCTCATTGTAGAGAAGTGTTAAACTGTGCTGCTACAATGAACGTGGACGAGGGGATGGAGGAACTTTTAGCCCTGCGTGAGGAGGTGCAGAGGCTGCGAGTGGCTAACGAGCAGCTCACTGAAGGAAGAGGTGCCAGCTTAGAACCAGGTACTATGACTCCTACTACCAGTGCAAATTCTGGCGGGTCCACCCCCAGCAGAAATTTGGCCCCACTAAATGTGGTCGCACCACAAGCTGAACGTTTTGTCTACATTCAAAGAGAGAGAAAATGTCCTTATTTCTCAGGCTCTAAAGCCAACTCCGACTTATCTATTCACGATTGGATCGAGAATGTAGAGTCATGTTTGAGAGATCGGCATATGAGTGCCAGAGAGAAGGCCCTCTTCCTTTATGACCACTTGGAGGGGGAAGCAAAAGCAGAGATTCGATTTCGTTCATTAGCAGAGCGAGAGCAGCCAGATACTATATTGGCCATTTTAAAAGAGCTCTATGGTTCCTCCTCCTCCTTTGTTAGCCTGCAGAAAATGTTCTTTGATCGAAAACAGAAAGAGGGGGAATCTTTAAAAGAGTTTTCTCATTCTCTGTGGGCGTTAATTGAAGATATAAAACGAGCCTATCCAAACAGGTTGACAGACCCAGAGACTCTTGTTCGAGATCAGTTTTTGGAGCATGTGCGTGATGTGTCCTTGCGACGTGAGTTAAAGAGCATTGTAAGGCAACGTCCAATGATTTCTTTCTTGGCTTTAAGACAGGAAGCCATTAAGTGGGTGGAGGAGGGGGAGAGGCCTTCTGGGCAAACTCGGGCTAGTCTCCATCACTGTGGGGCTGATGTTGATGTAGAGGGGGCTTGCCATGTAGTGGGAGTTGGGAGGGCCTCAGAGCTTTCAGTTTTGCAGGAACAATTCAAACACCAGCAGTCTCAAATTGACAGCATTATGAAAAGTCTCTCTAAGATTGAGCGTGCATTGGAGCAGCCTGCTGCTCGTCCCTATAAACCCAATCTCCAGTTTACCCCAGAAGGCCTGCCCATCTGCCTCCGTTGCCAGAAGCCTGGACATGTCCTCCGCCAGTGCCGCCAAGGGCCGAGGCCACGAGCGTCCAGTGTGCCCAGTGTTCAGTCTGAACCAGAACCAGCCCCTGCTGCTGTAGGACCCTCAGGTACGGGTTTTGTCCATAGTACAAATGTTGATGAGAATTCCCAACCTACACAGTTCCCACCCTCTGTAGACACTGTACGGCAGCTTATAGGTAGATGCCCCGAAGTAGAGGTGGAGATGGGTGGGGTTATGGTGAAATGCTTGTTGGATACAGGTTCTATGGTTACTACCATTTCTGAGTCACTCTTCAATGATGTATTCAAGCCTTGGGGTGATGATAAACTAAAGTCATGTGGGTGGTTGGCTTTGAAGGCCGCTAATGGGCTAGCTATCCCCTATGTGGGGTACCTAGAGTTAGACGTTCAGGTGCTGGGTAAAACTATTCCAAAGCGTGGGATTTTGATCGTCAAAGATACTGCCTGTACACCACAACAGCACACTGTCCCAGGGTTATTGGGCATGAATGTAGTCATAGAGTGTTACAGGGAACTATTCATTGAACATGGGGAAGCTCTTTTTGCCTCGTTATCTTCCATTCAGGTAGATGCAAGCTGGGGGTCAGTCCTCCGCCACTGTCATAGGCTAGAAGCCTGTCCAGTACTGCCTGAGGGCCGTGTCCGTGTTTTAGACAAGGCAGGGGAGTTTATACCAGCAGGGTCTGTAAAATTTGTCCAAGTTAACTGCCCAAAGGTTCCCCATGCCCCTACTAAAGCCATGCTGTTGGAGCCTGGTGGCTCAGATCTTGCCCCTGGCCTGTTGATGTCCCCCGCTCTTGTGACTGTCACCAATGGTGTAGCTTATGTACCTGTGGTTAATGTCGGAGCCACAGGGGCCACTGTTCACTCCAAGCAGGTATTGGGTATGTTGCACTCAGTTGAAGGGGTAGAGGAGCCACAGCTACATTTTGATGAGGGGAACAAGGAGGTTGCGCAGGTGTCTCTGGTCGGTGCACATGCTGCAGGAGGGCACCCACCGACTATCCCTGACTCCATTGCAGCATTGCACTGGCCAGACCTACCCCCTGTAGTAGAAAAACAGGCAAAGGAGTTACTGGGGAGGTATAGTGATGTCTTTGCCAAACGGGAGGGAGATTTAGGGTGCACTGACGAAATTACCCACGAAATACCCCTTCTTGATGAGACTCCTGTTCGTCAAAGGTATAGGAGAATACCCCCTACACAGTGGCAGGCTGTTAAAGACCACATTAAACAGCTCCTTGATAGTAAAGTGATCAGGGAGAGCAGCAGCCCTTACGCATCCCCCATTGTCTTGGTGAAGAAAAAGACAGGAGAGTTGAGGATGTGTGTGGACTACCGGCAGCTTAACTCTAGGACGAGGAAGGATGCTTACCCCTTGCCCCGCATCGAGGAATCTTTAGATGGCCTCTCTGGTGCTCAATGGTTTTCTACTATCGACTTGGCAAGTGGTTACCATCAAGTCCCTGTAGCTGAAGCAGACAAACCAAAGACAGCATTTTGTACACCTTTTGGCCTCTTTGAATTTGAACGAATGCCGTTTGGCCTATGCAATGCTCCTGGCACCTTTCAGAGGCTCATGGAGAGGATATTCGGGGACCAGAGCCTTCAGTCGGTTCTGTTATTTTTAGATGATGTCATTGTCTTCTCCACTTCCCTTGAGCAGCACTTGACAAGGCTGGAGATGGTCTTCAGCCGGCTCCAACAGAAGGGTCTGAAAGCAAAACTGAGCAAATGCCACTTCTTCAAGACAGAGGTACAGTACCTTGGACATCGGGTGTCCAGGGAAGGGGTGTCGACTGACCCGGAGAAGGTCTCTGCAGTAGCAAACTGGAGGCGGCCGCAAGATGTCTCAGAGGTTCGTTCTTTCCTTGGCTTCTGCAGCTATTATCGCCGTTTTGTTAAAGGCTTCGCCCAGTTAGCTGCCCCGTTACACCAACTGGTAGCTGATGTCATCAGAGTGGCCAAAGAGAGCAGAAAGAGGCCAGGCGCGGTCTTGCCCAATATGTGGACCGAGGCGTGTGAGAGGAGCTTCAGTGACCTGAAAAGGATGCTCACCAGTACACCCATTTTAGCCTTTGCTGACTTTACTAAGCCCTTTGTCTTGGAAATTGATGCTAGCCACCAGGGTTTAGGAGCCGTGCTTTCACAAGAGCATCAGGGCAAGTTAAAGCCGGTGGCTTACGCTAGTCGGTCATTAAGGGGTTCGGAGCGCAATATGGAGAATTATAGCTCCATGAAATTGGAGTTTTTAGCCTTGAAGTGGGCCCTGTCTGAGAAATTTAGAGACTATCTGTTGGGAAACAAATGCACAGTGTACACTGACAATAACCCCCTAAGTCACTTCCAGACCCTAAAGCTGGGTGCAGTCGAACAAAGGTGGGCAGCCCAGTTGGCCTCCTTTGATTTCACAGTGCACTACCGTCCAGGAAAGAATAATGCAAATGCTGACTCTCTCTCCCGCCAGTATAGTGACCCAGTGAGCCTGTGTGAAGAGCCTGAGCCGCACAACCCAGAGGAAACAGAGGTGGTGGTGACACAATTGCAGATCGGTGCATTACCCAGTAGATCGACAGCTGAACTGGTAACTTTACAGATGACTGACCCAGTTTTAAAAGTCTTTCTCCCTTTCTGGAGGGCAGGAAGGCCACCAAGTCGGGATGAGAGGGAACAGCTCCCAGATGTGGTTCGTACCCTACTTCGGCAGTGGGATCGCATCATAGAGAAAGATGGCCTGTTGTACCGACAGATCAATGCACCACAAGGAGGGTTGCTCACTCAATTTCTCCTCCCCACATGTCTTCACCAGGAACTTTTAAACAGTATTCATGACCAGCATGGACATCAGGGTGTGCGAAGGACCACTGATCTGGCAAGGCAAAGGTGTTACTGGCCAGGGATGGGGGCAGACATCGAAAGGTACTGTCAGAACTGTCAGCGCTGTGTACTTTCAAAGGCTGTTCAGCCAGGGGTAAAGACTTTTCAGGGCGCCCTCCTTGCCAGAGAACCACTGGAGGTACTTGCCATTGATTTTACCCTGCTGGAATCCGCGACAGATGGGAGAGAGAATGTGCTTGTCATGACTGATGTTTTCTCTAAATACACACAGGCTGTGCCGACAAAAGACCAGAGTGCTGTGACGGTGGCAAAGGTCCTGGTTGATGGCTGGTTTACGCGTTTCGGGATTCCGAAGAGGATACACTCGGACCAGGGCCGGCAATTTGAGGGTGCCCTGATCCGCCAACTCTGCCAAGTATACGGTATCGAGAAGTCCCGGACCACAGCTTACCATCCACAGGGAAATGGACAGTGTGAGAGATTCAACAGGACACTCCATGACCTGCTTCGATCCCTTCCACCTGACCAGAAGCGAATGTGGCCGAAGTACATTTCCCAGTTAGTATGGTCATATAACACCACAATCCACCGTTCCACAGGACACTCTCCGTATGCTCTATTGTTCGGGGTGCCACCCCGGTTACCCATAGACTTTCTTCTGGAGGCGGATGACTCTGCAGAGACAGGATCCTGGGATGAGTGGGTCCGGCAGCACCAGGAACGTCTTCAGCTGGCTCGAGACCTTGCCCGTAAGAACCTCGGAGAAGCAGCAGAGTACCGTCAGCAACACCACAATCAACAGGTGCGTGACCCAGGCTTCAAGGTGGGCCAGTTGATCTATCTGAAGGACCACCGTGGCCAAGGGCGTAGGAAGATCCAGGATGTCTGGTCACCAGTCCTTTATCAAGTGGCCAGAGTGCCAAATGCACCAGGTGAGCCTTACACTGTCACCCTGGCTGATGGCACCGGTAACGTGCGACGGGTCAACCGCACAGAGATGAGGGCAGCACACGTTGAGGCACTACCACCTGTACCAGTGGTGCGGGAGCCACCCCCACGGCCTAGCGATCGAAATGACCCTGAGAGTGAAGAGGAGAGTGAAGAGGAGGACACCCTGGCAGGGATGGGTAGGGAAATACTCACCCAGCCTGCAGCCGCAGCTCAACCAGATGCCCAGCCACTTGTCCCTGAAAGAGCGGGGAGCACTGGGGTGGATCACGAGGCTCCTGAAGGTGACAACACTTCATCCCATAGTGAGCAGGAGACATCATCCCTTCGACGCACCACCCGGACCACTGCTGGGAAGCATGCAAACCCACACAACCTGCCAAGGTCAGCCGTGTCAAGTCACATTGTGGGGATGGTAAGGGCTGCTGCTCCAGACATGGCTAGTAATTCACAGTTTAGGCCATGGGTAGGTTGATAACTAGGTTAGTCGTCGGGGCGACGACAATTTTTGGGGGGGGTGAATGTGGGAAACCTGCCTAGTCACATGACTAGCAGGAAGTACAAAACTGTTCTCCTTCCTGGTAGAGGGCCATTTTGATTCTGCCAGAGAGGCTGCATGCTGTTCCCCTCACAGGGTGAAGGAGAGAAACCTGGTAGGCCCTGTTTGTTGGCTGCTATGTTGCTGATGGCTTTTGTCTGAGCACATGTATGATGCTGCTAGCGTTTCTTTTAGCCCTTTTTAGTTTGACATTGTTTTATTTGATTTAAATGTATACATCTATTTATTTTCAGTGTTTACACCACAAAACCCATGAATGATGGTTGCTGCTATTGTGTATAGACACATGGAGATACGGGTAAAACAGTATACATTTTATCCATTTTTATGAATCTCCAGTACATGTGAACCAGGTTTTAGTTTGTAACAATCTGTCCTTTCTTTTAGCTGATGTGATGATCCTGCTACCCGCATTGGTTGTGCTGTTGTACACGGTTGTCACTGCAAACCAAAGTAGGTTTTATTGTCCCTTTAATGATTTTAATACAATGTGTATGTGTAATCAAGTACTAGGGCTGGCAACTAATATGTTTTTGTATTTCTTTAAAGGGACCAGTCCAGCCACTGTTTTCCACTGTTTGTTTTAGGTTTTATTTTGCTTATTTAAATAATTTCATTCATATTTCGGGCAATTAAGCAATAGAATAGTAGATGCTGCAATGACTTGTTTTTAATTGTGCTCTCTCTTTTGTTACAGACTATATTGTAACCTTGTTAAAGGCTGGGTCCGCTCCTCCGCACATTAGCACTTTCTCTGCTTTTGGAGCTGCACTGTGGGACATCCGGTTTTTATTGGTGTGTATTTGGTAAATTTTGCACTGCATGTTTGTATTGATTTGTTGTTTTATAGTTTTGGTGTTTGGCCTGTCCCCTTTTTCCCTCCAGATTTGGAAGTTAGTTTGTGCACGGGCCGACCCGCCCTTCTTAATGAGAGCCAATTATACTGTAGTCACTTTATTGCCTTGTTGATCAAGTACTGTATACACTCGCCACTTTATTGTCTTACCATGCCTGGTCAAGTCAGTTGATGTATACACTAGCCACTTTATTGTCTTATCGCGCCGGGTTAAGGCAGTTATACACAGGTCACTTTATTGTCTTATATTGCCCTAGTTTTAATGCCTTTGTGATTAAATTCTTTAATAAAGATGTTAACCTTTTCTGCACAATGCCTCGTGTAAATTGTTCCTGTTAAAGGGGAAGTTGGTCACTACTACAATTGTGTTCTAGGGGTTCCTCCTGCCCCCCAAATAAGCAGGAGGTGGCGTAGTCAGGCTACAAACAGCACCCAGTTACTACATAATAGCTAATAATAATGTGAACACAGCTCGTAAATTGTAATAACACCATGCCCAAATATATCCATGCAGCATACCCAAATGCCCAAAATAAAATAAATCTCCTCCCTGTGATGTGCCCCCCTTACTGGTTGTGTCCCTAAGCGACCGCTTATATTGCTTATGCCTAATACCAGCCCTGTGTATATAGGGTTCAAGTGATAAACTCCACTTTGACACCAATAATTGGTCTCCATTCATTACTCTGGGCAATAGCATCACTGCTCAAAAGGCTCATGAAATGACTATTTTTATACAACTTAATACTGTAAATGGTGAGATTAAAAAGACTGGTGAGATTAAAGAGAGTTTGAGGGTGTTAAAATTATATATAAAAAAAATACGACAGGCACATATTCCCAACCCAAGTGGGTGCTGCATCTGAAGTGACTTAAAACCAAAAGTGGTGCTGAATCCAAAGTTACAAAAAATCCTTTGGCTCCAAAGGATAGTTCCCATTAAGGGGATCTTTCATTTGCAAGAGGCAAGTGAAAGATACGCTTAATGGAAGCTCTCATACTGTATGGTGTGCCGTGTGCGGATCTTTTTGCTTTAGACCAGAACCAGCTGTACAAAGATCCAACCTCAGCCCCTTGGCAAAACTCACCAAAATTGAATTTAGAAGCTTGAATACAGGTGTCCCATACTCAGATTTATGCTGCTGTATTCTGCTACTCTATACTAGTATGATTTACAATTGTGTGAGACATTCACACCTATTTTTCCACACTAGAGACACTTGTTTTTCTCCCTGTCACTACTTAATCTCTACGCTGACAGTTGCGACCTCACCATGAGTCACACAACCAGGAACACGCTGGGTCTCTAATTCAGCTTAGGAAATGAATGAAAACAGATCCTTTGCTTGATCTGCCATTACGATGCCATCCAAGCTCAGAAAAAAAAATGTTTGATGACACAAATCACATTTAAAATGACATTAATGCTAAAAAAAAATCTGAAAAATATGGGTAGACAGCAAAATCAATTTGCGACCGGGGCATGTGACCGTTGAAAACCTTATGACTTTTTTATTATCAGATAAGACTGTTGGGCCAACGGTCGATAAGACTGTTGGGCCGTCAATGGTCGCTACTAAACCTATAACCTTAACCCTAAACATAACGTCAGTAAAAACTATGCCTAAACCTAACCTTAACCCCTTACCGTTATGCCACCGGTCGCAAATCTGTCAAAAACAACACTGCACACCGTGGTCATGTGCAATGGCTGTTCACCATGGCTGTGCATGTGGCCGTGCACAGTGCATCTCAATGCTGTGACTTGTGACTTCTCACTCTGTGTGTGTGTGTGTGTGTGTGTGTGTGTGTGTGTGTGTGTGTGTGTGTGTGTGTGTGTGTGTGTGTGTGTGTGTGTGTGTGGGTGTGTGTGTGTGTGTGTGTGTGTGTGTGTGATTGTCTCCTCACAAACAGGCCCTGTGCATTACAAGATGAGCAGGGATTAGAGCAACAGTGGGTTAATCTGGAGGCCTGCTGCCATCTGCCAGCGGCACAAGAATTAAACGTGAAACCACCACTGCTGCCTTGACCCTTACAGCCACGCATACACCCATATACGCACACGCGCGCGCACACACACACACACACACACACACACACACACACACACACACACACACACACACACACACACACACACACACACACACACACACACACACACACACACACACACACACACACACACACACACACACACAGCTGGTGCACACTCAGTAATATATATTTAACACTACTATATATTGCAGTATATATATAAAATTATATACAGTTAATAGGCTTGTTTCTAATGTTGTCCTCTTTATAATAGCGGAATCTAGAGGGATTGGATATTGGTCAGAATCTTTGAATTGTGCGCCCCTAATATATACATTATTTTCTTTGCTACAAGCAGTTCTCTTTACCGGTTCATGGAGGGCAGTCATATACTGCATATATTGTATGTTTGACTAATACCAGTGGGATTATAAAGTAGATATTGTTTGGATATCTGAAAACAATGCGCTGTAAGGGTTCGTTTATTGTGTAAATCCTCTTGCACGCGACATTGTAGAGCTTCAAACCATTGTCTTGCATTGCAGATTAACATTTTTTTGCATATACTGTATGTCATGAGTTCAGATGGCAGCCATTGACTGTTTAGGGATAATAGCTTTCTCTGTTTTATGAGAACGTTTACTGCACGTGCAACAGTTCAGGGCCTAGGCCCGACCCGGCCCGGCCCGACTAAATGGAATAGAGTTTATGCCCTACCCGGCCCTAAACTGTCGGGTATGGGCAAAATTTGAGAATTCGCCACAGATTAAAAATGAAATGGCAATCAGCACCATCTTCATAATAGGTAAACACAGAAAATAATTATTATTATTACTATAGTAAAATAATTCAATATACATTATTTTTTCATGGGGCCCGAGGCTCTACCCGGCTCTATACTGATTAGCATAGATTTTAGGACCGACCCGGCCCTAAATGTCGGGTCAGGCCTTTTCGGGTTCGGTCCTGGTTGGGTTCGGGTAGAGTTTGAGAACTCTAGTAGTAACGTTGAAATACTTTATTGTAAGATGTTTATGATTTTTTTTAACAATAGATTAATGTTACTGACACCCAGCCAGCTCCTGTGGATAGGTAGCCTCGTGGGTCCCCAGGCTTGGATCGGTGGAAGGAGCCTGTGTACAGGCAGGTGAATTGATACTGTAAGTGAGTGTCCTTCCCCATGCAGCTCAGAGGTGTCATATTGGATTATCCCGTAAAGCATCTGCTTCAAGCAGCCGCTCCTTGTTTTCTCTCCTGCAGAAGGTGAATCTGAAGAGCCAGGAGGACCCTCCACTCCACGGTGGAGCCCTGTCGTCTTCATGGTGCCATTCCTTCATTCCTTCATGACCAACGCGGTTCTTTAGGATGAAGAATGTCAAGAAACTGCATTATTCGCTGCTTTTCATTCTCGTGCACGTCTGCTTTGGTGAGTGGTCTTCATCACCTCTTAAATTCTTATAAATTGTCATCACTGCTTTCATGCGTTTGAGAAATTCAGGATTGAGATCCCCGAGAGAAATCAAACTTTGATTTGATTTGTTTTGACTTATATTTTTTGCCTTTCCTTGCTTCCTTTGTCGTCCATGCATGCCTGTCCTTGGCTCTGCGTTGATGCTTCCCGTACCCCACAGTCACATGTGAGTTTATATCACCTCGCTTGAATTCTCAACTGGCTTTCATTTAATATATTCATTTTAATGGGCCTTCAGAATGTCATGTAATTAATTACTGTATGTCATGACAACGGCATGACATGCAGTGCATGACAATGGTATCAGGACAATTATGATGATGGATTATTATTTAAGAGGAAATGCTATCCTGATAGATCTCTGACCTATGTATAGAGTAGATATTTTAGGATTGTGACGTAACTCGACTTGTAATCCTCAGTCAGAGAGGGATCTGGAAGGCACGGGTGTTATAAGTGCAATAGCCAGATTTGTGTATACAGTAGCCAGCCATCGTGAAAGGTTCAAAATGCAATTAGAATGTGCCATTTCATATCAGATAATTCATGTTGTCGTCATGGGCAAGATGTAATACTTATCAGTGGTGTAAAGTAACCATGTGCATTTGTCATTTATTTAAGTACTGTAGGTCCTACTTATGTAAAAATCTGTTAAGGTATTTGTACTTTGATTATTTCCAATACCTTTACTTCTATACTTCAGTACAGATTTGAGCCAAATATTGTACTTTTACTGCAATACAATTATTTGAAAACTTTACTGACTTGATTTGTGATTTTTATTTGAAAAACACACATTAAAAAGGTAATAGAGGCAACTGTTTAGCCAAAAATTAAAATGGATATATAGCTACAGTATGTTTTTTGCCCTTTTCTCCTCTATGTTGCTTCTACTTTGATGTTCTGTCTTTAAACAAATCTGTTTACAAACAGTGTTTGTACTAAGGTTACCTTTAACAATGTCAGTCCTATATATAAGAAACTTTACTTTACTCTTTAAGTACATGTTGATGCTGATACTTTTGCACCGTAATCAAGTGCATTCCAAATATGGTAGTCGACACTAATTTTGATGTGTTGTGTCTGTCCACAGTACAGGCAGACTTTGCCCCCTATTTCTTTGACAATGGACCCTACAGCCACCACGGGAACCTGGCGCTGTTCAGCCTGTCTGAGGACACACCTGTTGGTGAGACTGGCACACAGAGCACCAACCAATCCGTGACCTTATTGATTGACCATATGTATCATTTTATTACATGGCTTGCGCTCCAATCAGAAGCCAGCGTTCTGGTCACATGAGCAGTTAGAGTACATATAACGGACTGCTCCGCTCAGCAACTCCGCCACTGTCTAGATAATGTCCAACTTAGAAGACAACAACAGAACATTGCATCTGCTGTTACAACTCAACTATAATTGAAGTCCATGTGATACTTTTTTGGGGGGCTTTAACAATAGTTAATCGACTTAAGGACTTTTTTTTACTAAGCACCAAATTGTCTAAACTAGCAGATGTGCTGTGTCCTGTATGGCACGCTCCCAGATGCACATTAGCATGTTGACCTGGAGCTCACACCTCACAACCTGCCTGACGGACAGCCTCACATCACAGTGTGAGGAGATGCAGCTGTCCATCAGACAGGGTTAAACAAACACCATTTGTTTACATCCGTTTACATTGTGGTGGCTGGAAAGGTAACTGCATTGTTTATTGTTAAACATCTGCATTACTTTTACAAGGTGTCTATATATTAGAGAATGTAGAATCAACAATCCAACCCCTGAAGAGGAAGGCACGGTGAAAAGAAAAACTGTTATGTTGTGAGCTTGTAGATCTAGCAGACATTTTAGTATAAAACTTTTGTGGATTCCCCAGCCAGGACTCATGGTTAGTAACCACAAATTGGTTTTCAGAGGTCATATACTGTATATCTCATCTAATTTCAAAGTGAATAATAGTAATAACTAGATCAGCACTGGCTAGAGTGCAAACTTGAGCATGGCACACAAGCAGGCCATTGCCCACTTGTGCATCAGCATAACAAGCTACGGTAATACTCATGACATTACCGTAATTTCCGGATTATAAGACGCACCTGAATATAAGCCGCACCAGCTAAATTTGGGGCAAAATACTGATTTTTCCTTGTATAAGCCGCACCAGGCTTATAGTCAGGTGCTTCATGTTAGAGCAGTGGTTTTCAATTTTTTCACAATTTAACAACATCTTCACCTCACAGACCCCAAAACTAAAGATTTCTTTTGGGTTTGTTCACAATTCCAGGATGGATTTTCGCAACAAAAGAGGCAAAACATCAAAATTAGACCAAAATGAACATGACTTATGACTTATTAATTAAGTGGTGCTAATTTAGATGGCGAATATCATAACTCTTGAGAGTGTAAACATGAGTGGTTTCATTTTTATGCTCTCAAAGAGTTACATCTGGTTAACCAACTTTCTATCATTTAGTCTGCAGTGCCCACCTGGAACCTGGAAAATCCATAGATTAGCCACACCGTTGTATAAGCCTCAGGGTCAAAAGCATGTGAAAAAAGTAGCGGCTTATAGTCCGGAAATTACGGTAGTTATAAAGGTCTCTTACTTACAGCGCCGACCACTGAACACTGAATAACGAACACTAAACCATGCACCGCCTAACTTGTGCCTGCTCTGCTCAGCTCAGCTCACGCAAGCAATAATAACAATGATATTTCCTCCACCATAGGCACACACATCTATACTCTCAACGGAACAGACCCTGAAGGAGAGGAGGTGAGGTATGGTGTGGCCTTTGAACCAGGGGCCAAAGAATACTTCAGAGTTGACCCTGAATCTGGAAACATCACCTTGGTGGACAGTCTGGATCGGGAGGTAATTATTACCAGTAATTATTAACTAGTCATCACCTACTGTAGGGAACAGAAGAGACAACATACTGATCGTCCCAATATGATGATCTTAATTAAGAGACCCATTTGTTCCATTTTGACTTGCATTGCATCAGCAAAGTGATTCAATGGAAAATAAACAAATAATAAAGATGCTGTAGGACTATGTCCTACAAAGTCAACTATGTTTAACTATGTTTTTTTTTTGTATCTCTTTTGTCATTATTGCTTCAGAAAGAGGATTCTATTGAAGTTCTTGTCAGCATCACAGATGGGAAAAGCAAGGTATTATACAGGAACATTCAACATTTAAATACACAGTATATCCAGGTATGATTTATTGGGAGAAACCAAGCAAGCATGTCAGATTTAAACAATATTCAGAGTCATCATCATTTGTATTCCCTTTTCCAGGTTGTAGAAAGAGTCACAGTGTTTGTCATGGATGCAAACGATGAAAGACCTGAGTTCCAAAACATGCCTGCGATCATTGATGTCCTTGAAGTAAGTCAGTCCATACAGTAACTTATCACTGAAACATCTTTTGTCACAGTTTTAATGTTTTTAGTTTAGTTTTTATGAGTTGACAAAATTGTCAATATATTATTGTTGTAGTTTTAGTCTCCAAAGCTTAGTCAAATATTTTTTGGCATACATTTTAACAGCGCTACAATACGTATCACGATACATGGTTGATGATGATCAGTGTTGGGAATATTACTATACCTTGTTAATGTATTACTTATTACTTATTACCTTCATTTTAAAGCAATATATTGTATTACAATATTACTGTCTGAGCAAGTGTAATATATTAATATTACTATTACATATTACTTAAAAGAAACATGTTGTGCAAAATATATAATTAAATATTTAGTGTCACTATTAATCAAATATTGCGTAGACCAGTGGCATAGCTACAATAAAGAAAGCACACTTGGCTATCTGGGAAATCCATATGAAATCAACTTGAAAAAACGTCCTCCTGAATAAATAATTTGATGACAAATTATAGAAAATAAGTAATTATTTAACTTCTGCAGTTGTCAAGAGAATTTCACAAGAACATTTTCAACGAGACAGATTGACAGAAAGTAATATTGAAAGTAATGCAGTAATGCAGAAAGAAAAGTATAATATATTAGATTGTTTTAGTTAAGTAATATATTTATATTACAAGTTACTGCATTTTGGTAATATATTATGTAATATATTGAGTTACGTAGTGCACATGTCCCAACACATGGTTGATGATGATACATGGACAATATTGGTTCATTAAGGCGATCCGATTCGATCCAATTATTTTCGATACAGTAACTATTTAGCAAAAACATTCATATGTGAAGCATGTGGATAGTGTGTTTTTTTTAGGGAAAAATATTAATAATGGATTTGTATTTGGATTTTAATGGACACTGCATTTGAACACATAATGTGTTTTTCTTCTTAAAATGCCTAAATACAATGCAATAAGTACTTAGCATTCATAACGCTTCGATACTGATTCTTAACATACGATACATTTACTATATTGTTACACTACAGTGTGTGTGCCATTCTCACCCTGATGGTTCCTTGTGTTGCTCATTCCAGTCGGCTGAACCAGGCAGCAGCATCTGCAAGGTGGAGGCCATCGACAGAGACACCGGCTCTGGAGGCTCCGTCACATACTTCCTCCAGGTACTGGGAATAGAGAGAGAAAAGCATTCAATTCAAAGTCTGGAATTCAAAATCCATTTTGACTGGCATATTTGTAAAATAAGCCATTCCCTGAATTGCAGGCCTCAAAGCCTGTTCTAAATATGTTTTCTATCGAAAAATGATGGGAGTAGTTTCCCGGGAAAATGATGTTATACACATCTGACTGGCCCTTGATTACAAGGACCAATCAGAATGTGACTTAAATGTGCAAGGGATGCTGGGAAATTTAAGACTAAACAAATACAGTACCAGCAGTGCCACCAGTAAGTAAGTTGTATGAGATACATGCTACAGATATTAATATAGTGTCAACCAGTGTTGGGTATCGTTACTTTATAAACTAACGACGTTAGGTTATTGGACTACTGCCCCCTAAAACTAATCTCGTTAAGTTACAAGTTACTTTCTATAAAAAGTAACGTAATAGATTATTTTCCGTTATTTTCCGTTCCTGAACACAATTAAAATACTCTCTTTTCTCTTTGTTTTTAACGTATGCACAATTTAGTTGCATTGTATTACCAGTGCATTAGTCGCACTCCACGTTGCGCACATGGAAACCACCACCAACAACAACAATACTGACAACATGTCACCCACTATGAACTAGGTTGCTACAAAGTAGGCTATGCATCTCAGATGCACAGTAAGCCTACAGACAATATTATGTTGTACGCGGTACAACCAGTCCTCTCCACACTGCGCGATGACAACACAACCAGCTCTGCAGGTCAGGCTGCAGACCTGCAGGCTTCTCAATCTCTTCCCATCGTAACCCAGCCTATGAACAAGACAGTAGTATAAGACAAGGCACGGCGGCCAAACAATGAATTAAACATTACTCACCTAATAACGCAGCCAAAGTTTATAGCCGATTCCCAATCGCGTGTTAATCCAAAAATTAATCCAAAGTGTACGGCGTCATTGTTTACAAGACTTTTAGCAAGTCGCGCCTAGAGTAGCTGTGTCACTATACAAGCAGCCAGCGGACTTCCTCTTCCTCTTCCTTTCAAAATAAAAGATTCATACTAGAGTATAACTAGACACTAGCTAGACAGTAGGTTTACTTTTATTTCTTAGGCGGACTTACAGGATGTGCAGACAGAAAATGTAAACTACGCACATCACTCACAGAAGGATGAAGCCACAACGTGCAGTCGGCTTATTTTACCCTAACAGAAGGAGGAATATAGGCTACAACACCGGGCAATCTCAAGAAAATGAATTGCGACGAACTATAGTAACGAGTTACTTTTTTGGAAATGTAACTAAGTAACTAACTACTAAATTGCAAAAATAACTCGTTAGGTTACTCCGTTACTAATAAAACTAATCTGATTAGGTAACGTCGTTATTGATAACGGCGTTATCCCCATCACTGTAGTGTCAACTGTATTTGTTGATTGTCAGAGTCTTGTGATGAGAGTTCTGCTCTGGTTTTGGTAAATATTAAGTAGGATAGTTTCGGTCATTTTGTGGAGGTCACTCGTTCTACAGCACTAAAAGTAAATGAATCCACAAAACTAATGTAATTTGTATTGTTAAATTATTTCTAAAATATTAGCACATCCTTCATTCATTTTTGATCCCCCTATCACAGAGAGGGAGTACTTTTTGGACACAATATGAACGCAAATAACAATACAAATGAAGTTGAAGTTTTTTGGATTAATTTACTTTTACTGCAAACTACTTCATATTTCACCAAAACCAGAGCAGAACTCCCACCACTTTAAAAAACAAACAAAAAAAACATAAAAACAGTAATGATAATGAGACAAGCATCAATTTAGCCCATTGTGTGTGTTGGCATTTGCATGTCTAATCGACATGAGGCCCAGCAGGGGATTAAAGTCACAATTACATTTGTGTTGATGTATTGAGAGGCTTAGTGTGCTGCTTTGGCCAGGGTGGCGGTGGAGCCGTAGTTTTGCACTTTGGGCTATTAGGACCAAATAACAGCTGGGATGTCGGAGAACGACCGTGACCGTGACGCACGCCAACGTCACATCTGGCTCGCGGGTCAGCGGATTTCACCTGCTCGCCCTGTCCTTGGGCAATGGGCATACTGACCGTACATATGGGCTCTTTGCATTCCAAACATCAGAGAGGGTTATGGCCTATAGGGACTTACAGTATATACTATATATAATGTGACCTATAATTCATCTGGCTCTTGAGTGCAGATTTTGTGGAAATATATAAATACTGTATATTTCCTATAATTTCAGAGGCAAATTTTGTGTGCAGGCCTCGTTTTAGTACCTTAAGGACAATTTGATGTCCTTAAGACAATCCGATGGACATTTACAATTACAGACTTCTACTTTTAACACTATTTCTACATTGCGGAAATCTGAACTTTTACTTAACTTGACAAATGTACTGTACATACGTATTTCCCACCACTGCTTTTGAAATGTGTGGTGTTGTTTGGCCTCCTCTCCTCCCAGAGTTCGCAGTCCGGTGTGTTCGCCATGGACAGACACAGCGGCGTCCTTCGCATCAAACCCGGGAAGACGCTGGACTACGAGAAATCCAAGACACACTTTGTCACTGTGATCGCCAAGGTAACGGCTGTATGACTGTATTACATCACGCACGTCATATAGACATTTCTCCTGTACCTGCCATTGTACAGTGTCTAGCAAGAAAATGATTTTCAAATATAGCAGTTCCTTTGTCCAACAGCTCTGAATGGATTCACAGCTAAACCATGAAATGTTCCTTGACCAAACTTTTCTTCTTTAGATGTCACAGTTTCTAGGTAAATACCTATAGAAACTGTCGAGGTACTGTCTATTAACCACCACCAAACACAGTTTTGATACCTAAAATGGACCTCACTTCCTGCACTTTTATACTTGGTACCTCACTTCCTGGAACTATATTGCTAACATGCTTAATTTCCCCACAGCCCCCCCTATGAGCAAACATGCACATTGCACAAAACAGCATTTTCTCTCCCTGTACATGACAGTTCAGGGCTAAATATTCAATATAACCAACTAGATCTGTGTCCATGATTATTGAGGGTCCCTGGCCTACTTGGAATGATGCAAGTTTGCAAGGCATGCCCCACCCAGATAAATGGTAGATGGTGCATTTATCCACCTTTATTTATCCAAGGCGCTGCTATAGCGCCACCAGGAGGTGGCGTTTGTAAAACATGTTTGTAAACCATTATTTCATAGTGCTCCTCTAGATTCTGTCTGAAAATCCTGCAAATTGATATACAGAATATCTAAAGTCCTGTGTTCAAGATTGGATCTGTCTGATATTTCATATTTCATCCTATCTATCTATAATTGGCTTTCAAAGTTCTGTACAAAAGCACTATTTAACACACTTTCCTAGGCGGACAAATATACCCACAACCTTTTGACATGTTATAGCGCCACCAAAAGGTGGATTTTTGCAAAATACATGTTTGGAAAAATGCTTCAAATCATCCAATTACCATCAAACGCATAAGAAAAAAAGGCAATTACCTTTTCACCTATAGCGCCATGCCACCAGGAGGTATAGCCTTTATGCCATAAAATATTCTGATGAATTAAATATGAAGGACCCCAATAGAAACAAACCATTAGCATTCTAAGTTTTGTTAGCAGACCTCATGTTGAACTGTGCTTTCCGTACACTATTGTTTCTAACAGGATGGCGGTGGCAGTTTTAATGGCAAGGTACAGATACTGTCTTCCACGGCTACGCTGACCATCAATGTGATCGATGCACAGGACACACCGCCTACTTTCATCGGGACGCCATACTTTGGCTATGTTTACGAAGTCTCTGTGCCAGTGAGTACAATAACAGCCTTCATACATTTCATTACATTTAAGACAATGCAGATACTCCAGAAGCAGAAAGCCTGCAGCACTCCAAATTAGATTTTTGCAAGGCTCAAAGGTACAATTCAAAATGAAGGAACAAGGTTCCTGGACATTTCTTGTGTTCTGGCTATTTCTTCAGTGCCTTCACATAAGACTGGCCAATGTGTATCTGAGGTCTTAGTCAGGCTGGTACCCACTCTGCCTCCATCTTGCATGTACAGTATCAACCTTTTTATATACAGTATATAAATTCATTGCCATTGAACACCATTTACCCTTTTGTCTGTGTGGGTTTTGCAAACATCCAAAACTATGGAATGAACTTCCCCCTGCAATCAGAACCACAGACTCACTACCTATCTTCCGCCGCAGTCTGAAGACAAACCTCTTCAGACTCCATCTCAGCCCATAGCACTTGTATTACATACCAACCCACAGTACTTGCTGCAATGACTTATATAGGTTGCCTAATGTATTACAATGTTTTTAGCGCTTCATTGTATGTTGTAAAATGTATTGTAAATCCTGATTAAGTTGTAAACTTTTCACCATTGTAAGTCGCTCCGGATCAAGAGCGTCTGCTAAATGCCTAAATTGTAATTGTAAATTGTAATATTAGCCTGGCCTAACCTGAAATTATTTTGGCCTAGTGGGCGGGGTGCTGTCTGTTTTTGGACAGCAGATGAGCTGATCTGATTTGATCTCACTAACGTGTCGTCATCCCCAGCCCCTCCCCCCCGCCCCTCCACTGCTGTGCTACGTCACATCATTTGGAGCCACGCCCACCCCGGAAGGTTGACTCCCACTTCTAGGCCACCACGGCTAACAAATGAGTCCAGGCTAAAATAGAACCCTCCTGACTCCATACCATACCAACTTTGATGAGGCCGGTGTTGTGATGTCCTAAAAAACATGTATTCTACGTTGTAAAACTGCTAGTCCCAATACTTGATTCTGATTGGCTGGTCACTATGACGTGACAGTTGAAAAACTGCTGACACGTCACAACAAATGGAATCTTGTCGCAGGTGTGTTGTTTCTACACATGGTTGGCTGGGAGATACCTTCTTTCGCCACTTTCTTTAGATGGGTAACTTACAGACGACATTGCACTACTGTGAATTATTTTAATTTTCATGTTGCCTTAACAGCTTAAGAAAAGCAATAAGCTGCTTGAGGTCGCAGGTTAACAGTGGATTTTGTTCCCGGGAGGTTAGAAGACCCTCCGCCTTCAGCGTCAGTCTGCCTCCTCAGGATAAAATCCACAGTAACCTTCTCCTTCTCGTGGCTTATTGCTTTATTTCTTCATTCCTGAAATGTTAACAACACTGATTGATGTTTTTGTTCCCAGGGATCTGAAATATTTTCAGTTTTTGCCAAAGATGGAGATGCTGGGAGTCCTAATCTAATCAGTTATTCATTTGATGGGGGTAAGCATCTCTTTCTTCAAGGCTTTCAGTTCACTACTGATTTTTCTTATCATCCTCAAGTCTTTCCGACGCTCACAGGATATTATGTTTGCTGCTTTGTAACAAATAACATACACTGACTTATAATATATGATCTACCGTACCTGTCATTGTAAATGTCATTCTGATATGTTTGGTGATATCTGAAGAATGAAACATGCTGAAGGTCATGCTGATTGCTCTGTGTTGTCCTGTTTGTAGGCCATGAAGGTGTTTTCAGCATCAATGAAAGCACAGGCCTCATCACTCTGTTGACTCATCCCAACAACCTGAAGAGAGAGATCTACAACATTCAAGTCAGGGTAGGACTCTCTATGCACAAAAAGCACTGGAAACATACTGTACTTCACTACACATAATCTGCATGTGGCTACATAAGTATACTGGCAAAAATATATAGTTTTATGGCCTTGATAGCCCATACCGTGTATATATATATACTGCACATACACGCAGAAAAGACCAATATGATTACAAAAAATATCGATATGTCAATATATCACAATTCCCAATTTTGACCTGACACTAGTTGTCATGGTCTATATTGTTTAAAATATAGTAGACTGAACTTGTCCTGATCCATACTTTAGAATTGTATTAAAATGCACTGGTGTAATAAAAGCAGAATCATTTGTGGGGGGAAAGATGAAATACTGTATGTCCATATAACGAATATGGTAGAATTACAGCATCGTATCATATTTGGGGAAAGTGAATCTGCTATTTTCAAAAGCATGCATTTGAAAACTTGTGACATGAGACATTACATTACTTTCTCTGTGTGTGTGTGTGTGTGTGTGTGTGTGTGTGTGTGTGTGTGTGTGTGTGTGTGTGTGTGTGTGTGTGTGTGTGTGTGTGTGTGTGTGTGTGTGTGTGTGTGTGTGTGTGTGTGTGTGTGTGTGTCTCGTTGCGTGCATGTGTCCAGGCTACTGAGGTGGGCCCAGATGGCGACCTCATGGACTATAGCGTGACAACGGTGGTGGTCCGCGTGGTCGACCTCAACAACAATCCTCCCACCTTCTACGGGGAGCAGGGCAGAGTGCAGAGTGTGTTTGAGCTGACCATGTATGAGCACCCGCCAGAGGGAGAGATACTGAGAGGCCTGAAGATCACCGTCAAGGACTCTGACCAGGTGATCACTGTCAATTCATCAACTACTATGGGCAGGGGTGTAGTGGAGGGGGGATGGCATCCCCCCACTTCTCACATCTAAAATATTTTTGGGTCTGAAAGAAATCATTAGCATGGTGAAATACATCTTGATGACATCAGCAAGATGTGTTTCACCATTTGTACACTCTCAGAAAAAAAAAATGTGGGGAATTCCCCTTTCAGAGGCGTCCCCCCACTTCTAAAAGTACCACTACAACACTGACTATGGGTAATTGGTAGGAGCACAATTATGAACTTCCATGTGCAGAGAAAATAAGCTGCCAGGGGTTTTAGCAAAGTATTTGATGTATGCAGGTAGTGACAGAAACGTCATTTTAGCTATTATGCAATTGCGGACGGCAGATTCTTTGCACCATAGGAGTGAAAGTACGCCTAGAAGTTTGGTGGAATGCATTGGAATGCAATGAGAGCTCAATGAACAGCTCCAGAACAAATAATGTTTCTGAATAAGTGAGACCTTTTGTAAAGTAATCACTTCTGGAAAATAACAGAAGGCCTATAACACACTATTGTCTGGTGTGTTTCATTTAGATGTGTACTCTGTGTGATTTTATATAATGTAAAAATTAAGTGAAGTGTGTTTCTGAATGCGCCAAATGTTGCGAGACTCTCCACAGTTTCTTGTCTTGCAGCCGTTTTTGTATCCTCAAATAAAATCATGTACTGTGCACTCAAATCAAAATGCAAGTGATTAGGAAAAAAACTGTGATATGCAGTATTTGATATAGTCCTGAACCAATTAAATTACACAGGTCTCAGTTGTGTTCGGTGGGCGATGAGAAGATGTACCTACCAACTTAAAACAGATTGCAGTGCGTTGTGGGCTTGTACAAAATACATTTTTGTTGACGAAATCCAGATTTAGTTTAAGAGTGTCAAAGGGCACCAGCCCTCAATTCCAAATTTACCGTCTGTGTTCCACCCAGCCGGGCTACGAAATCACTCAAAATAGCTTTCTGGGAAAATTATGTAATCGTTTTTTTTTTGTTGAATACAGAGGGATTTAAACATTTGACTGAAACATTGAGGCTGAGCATCTGTCTGGCTCACAGCCCATGTGTCGTACGCTGAACTGGAGTGACATTAAAAGCCCTCTGCCGTTGTCACAATAATGAAACATTTGGAATTACATAAGTTTGTAAACGAGCCAAGCGAAATACAAAGGTGCTTACTCATGCCACGTGGTGGCTTACGCCGGTCCCTCTGACTGTTGTCCGAAAAGCACTCCAAATGGTTCCTCCCAAACATAATGTTGTCAAATCACAGCGTCTCTCAGTAGTATGTTACTATGTAGAGTCTAGACGATATTTTAATGGATATCAACCCATTCTCCACGTCCGTTAGGAATATTATTGCTGTGACAAAGAGACAATAGATGCGACTATATGCAATTATGCATCATGTCCATGAAAGATGACAATACACAGCTTTTACAGCCAGTGCACACACGGACAATAATAAAGGGATTATTTGGGATTTTGGGAACCGTCTGTATTGTTGTGGCATCATTCTAATCGAATGAGATAATGCATGGGTTGTCATGAGCGAAATGTGATCTATGCGGGACTGGGAATCAACAGTAAAGTTACACGTGTATATTATCAAAGTGTACAGTAACTCAGGGAGTATACAAATGTAACTTAAGTTACATACACTTTCAAAGTTGAATCAACAGAAGTGTAAATTTCCTTAAACTGCATGTGCATCTTATGTACATACTGTATGTCTTTACATGTCTTTGTATGTTTACTGCTATGTTTACTCTCTTGGGTTGAGTCAAACGGTTTAGTCTTGTTTCATTGTTAACAGTGTTTGTACATATTGTGCACATTGTGAACATTCAGGGTGCCAATGCTAAGTTCAACCTGAGGCTGATTGGTCCTGAGCGGATGATCAGGGTGGTCCCCCAGACGGTGCTGAACGAGGCAGACGTCACCGTCTTGGTGGAGGATTCTGCAGCCATGGACTATGAGAAGTACCAGGTCCTCAGATATAAGGTCAGTCTATTCGTCACCTATCCTTGTAATGATGGACCACTTTATGGCAAATCTACAACCTCACAGCGCATCAAGCAGGATTGGAACAAGGAACAAAGATTGCAGATCAGTTATAAGCTATAGTTATAGGCTATTTTCTGCAAAGAGATTTGATGTTGAGGGACCGAGTATGAAGCACTGTTGGACTCCAGTCAACAAGGTACTGTACATTGGTACTACTGTCTATGCTGGATGGAAACCTCGAAACATCTCATTATTCAATGAAAAGAATCCAAAATCAAAACAGGTTGCGACGCATTTCAAGCTTGCACACCTATTATCTTTGGACACTTTTGTGTAACCGCAACTGATCGTAATCAGTCAGTCGGCACCACTACTAACGATTGACCGTTTTACTACCGGTGGGTCAACAGTCGCGACCGTTCTTCACTGTCCGGCTGCTACTAAACATAACCCTAACTCCTAACCCTAAACATTACCTCAATAAAACCTATGCTAAACCTAGCTTTAACCCCTGACCGTTGGGCCCAACAGTCGCAACCATTTTATAGCGGCCACGACCAATGGTCTATTGACTTAATGTGTTGAATCGTTTGGGACAACGCTTGCGTCAACGCGGGTTAATGTGTGTCAATGTGCAACAAGACATATCACACGAGAGTTAATGCTAAAAAGGTCTTAGGTGTGAAGAGAGCTTTAGCATGCTGTTCTGAAGGCAGTTTTCTGCCTTCAGTATAAGAAGCAACTAAACTGAAATGTAAGAAAACACGGTCCTGCTCTGGCCTGTAGCTGCTGGCGGTGGAGGTGGACACGCCTGAGAGGTTCAGCGCCACGGCGGACATCGTCATCCACCTCCTGGACACCAACGACAACGCTCCCAGGTTCTCCTCCGATTACTACATCGCCAGAATTCCCGAAAACTCGCCTGGCGGCTCCAACGTGGTGTCTGTGACAGTGAGTATTATTAGAACTTATAAGCGTTTGAATCCTGCATGGCTAAAAATACAGTTTTGTCCTCTTTTTCACCCTCTTTTTCTTTTAAGCCGAGTGGATCTGTGCTCTCACAGGAAAATCTAAAAAAAACACCCATCTGAACACTTCACAGAGAGGCTGCTGTGTATATTTTTTTGATTGATTGACTGATGGGTGCAATGTGCGATCCTGTGTCACTGATAAGAGCAGCTAGCAAGACAAGCCTATAGTGACGCTAACGGTGACATTATGAGCCAATTAAACAATAACTATTATACTGTATATGTTATATATGTTTGCCGATGATCCTCTGCAATGGTGGTGGGTAATACTGTATTGGGTAATACTTTGGTTTTATATCAATTCATTTTTGAAGATTCAAGACAATTGTGGATTATTTGTTAATAAAATAGCTGGGTTTTGGCAATTTGTTTTGGGAATGTGATCGTTTGCGGCATCTTGATGGCCCACCAGTGGCATCCAGCCCACACGTTGGGAAACCGCACAGCTCTAAGCTTAAGAGGAATAAATGTCTGATTTGTACAAGATGCTGAAGAGAGAGAGCTGTTAATTCCCTAAATGTAGACTTTGGGTTGGGGTTATATAATAATACAGTATGTGAACAGAGATAAAAGCTATGGTGGGAGGTAAGCTGCCAGATGGCTATCACTTTCATTTTGTTGTGTAACGCCAAATTCCCTCCTCCACTCCCTTAGTGCTTATAGCTGCACGTGCTTATTGTGCATCATTTATGTCCATTTGATATTGTTGCTGCCGTGGGGACAGAAGCCTCTTTATCTCCATAGCTAGACTTTTTGTGTGTTTTTTTTTCTGTCAATTAACAAACTGCTTGATCCCACTACAGTGCCACACAAAAGCATACAGTATATAAAAGCAGCAGATCCACAAGCTCATTTGAGCTTCAAGTTAGAGTCACCAACCACTTTAAAATGAAGCGTGTGTGTGTGTGTGTGTGTGTGTGTGTGTGTGTGTGTGTGTGCGTGTGTGTGTGTGTGTGTGTGCGCGCGCGCGTGCGTGCGTGCGTGCGTGTGTGTGTGTGTGCGTGCGCACACGTGCGTGTATGTGCACGTGTTTTAGGCATTGATACAATATGTTTTGATCTTCAATCTAAAAGGTAATTGGTAGCGATTTATATTCATCACAGTCACCATGCAGTCACGGCAGAGAGGCAACACACCACCCTGCTCACCAGTGGTTCAGTGTCTTGCTCAAGGACACTTTGACACTAACTCTGGGGAGTTGGGGTCTTGAACTTGAACCGGGAATATACCATTTCCCAAGTGGCCATTCCGCCAGTACCTCCTAAGCTATAGCCGCCAGTGAAATAACGTCTCTCTTAGAAAAAATACAGTACTCTATTCATATCAACGATTAGAAATCTAAAATAATATGTAGGCCTACATTAAGGTTTTGCATTTTTTTTTTGACTGGGGCCAGTTTTGAATTGCAGCCAACAACCTCACGTGCTCTTTGAGAGCCTTTCTTTGAGTGTACAGTGATAACATCTTGAGAATGTTCTTTTTATACAGTATGTGAATGTCCACTGGAAACCCAATGCTAAGCATGTCCAGTTCAGGCCAGACAGTCTGTTCCTACTGTACACACGACACTGAATGCAAGCGGATGCAATGTCGCTTTTGACTTCATGAATTAGTTGCGGTTCTTATGGTATTACTGCTCTCTCTGTCACACACAGACACAGCACAGTAGCTAACAAGGAGGACACACACACACACACACACACACACACACACACACACACACACACACACACACACACACACACACACACACACACACACACACACACACACCCCCACACACACACACACACACAGATTACTGTAGTGTAGGTCATTCATAAGCCTAGACTTAAACGCTCATGTATGAGCACCACAGTTTGCACACACCAGCGCTGGTCCAAAAGATTACAATCAAAACTATGTTAACCTAGACTTTCTTCTCTCTCTCTCTCTTCTCTCTCTCTCTCTTTTCCTCTCTCCGTGCCTATAGGCGTCTGATCCAGACTCTGGACTCTGGGGTCACGTGAAGTACTCCATCTATGGCGCTGGGGCTGAATTGTGAGTACTCAGTGGTGATCAGTGGTGCCAAAAAAACGTTTTCAGGACGGGATCCCAAAAGAGGGATTATAGTGTCCCACGTTGTCCCACAAGACCCAAAATAGTGAAAATACCAGTATTTTCACACAATATCACTTATGTATCAAGCACATAATGTATCGATTCGTGCCATGTTGTGTGCTCGTAGATCGGCTGAGGGTGCAAAACCTCGCTTAGAAGAGCCACTCATTGACTGTGTCAACACACTATTGACATGGTCAAGAGAGAATATACCAAAAAAAATGCATTTTGGAGCGATGGAAATAGATGAATCCCATAGCCCCATTATATATTTTTTTAATTTGGGGGTAGGGGGGAAACAGCCTTAACAAAATAAAAAAATAACAACTGAAGGGAGACCCTCAAAGGATACAGGGTATAATTATTTCCCTTCCATCCCATACTATACTATACTGTCTCTCTCATGCTCATTGGTCTACATATAATAAAGCTTCAATGATTTTTATTGGGGGTAACAGCTGGTGTCGTACATCAGCACACTAAACCACCTTTACAATCTCTTATGTAACATTACGGATGTATTGTTGACAACATACCCCTCACCCCTCACAACCTGAGGATGGGATATGTCTATATGTGTTATCATTGGGAATTATCTTATGTAGCCTGGATTCAGCATAGATAATACCTTTTTCATTTGGTAGCACAGCACAGTATAGTACAGTACAGTACAGTACAGTACATCCCACTGTTTAAAGCCTTTCAGATAACATATCTGACATAACTGAAGCCGTAAGCTGACAAAACAGAGTAGATCTAGACAGAAATTTTGTCTGTTTTGTCTTTATATTGAAATGTGGTTCTGTATATTTTATAAAGCACTGTACGACTTCAGAGCGTATGGATTTGCTTTTTCTCGTTGTTGTTTAACATAAACCACACATATTTCACATAACAAGGTTTGGAGTCACACCAGTCACACAACCATTTATTACAAAGACATTGCATTTGGTTTGGCAATGTGACACTGCTCCTGGGGTGATACTGCAGATTATCTGCACAAGCAAGACACGAAATCAGAGATCACAACCCCCCTGAGGCAGAGCCTAGGGATATTGAGTTATTGCAGTTATTACTGCAATAACTGTTATGCTTGCATACTGTGTCCTGACTGGCCAGCCCAATTTTTTGGAATAGGAAATGGGCGTAAAATTGAACTATTCCAGACCTATCTGCTGACACGCATTTCTTTTTTACAACAGCTGATTTGGTCTGGCTTTAGCCAGACTAGTTTTAATTCTGTAGGAGAAATCTATTGGTTAACCACTGTCTTCAACAGGGTGTCCCTCATATGTTTACATTGTCCTCTATTGTGGGGAAAACCAAAGAGGATTAGTGTACAGAGGAAAGCAAGCACAGAGCCAAAGATCAAGAGGTCCTTGGCCTGAAAAACCCTAGAAGACTCCTGGATTAAACACACATGTCCCCCGGGGCTCGTGGTCAGCTCTCTTTTCACCATCTACTGTACAACGAATATACCAGTTCAAAATGTATTTTGTGTGCTGTACATGTACGTCTTAGTTCTGCTCTTCTTATCGCCTTTGTTTCTGCATGCATCCATTATATTTTGTGAGACAGAAAAAACTACTATCGCATGCTGGTTTCCAGTTTCTCTGTCTCTGCTAATCCTATAATGAGATTGAGGGAGAAAATAGACAGTTGGTAATTAGCTTCCACTTAGTGTATGGTAGCATGCGATGTGACACAGTCACAGCAGCACGGTAGATGAAACACGAAACACACATACAGCCGCCGATCTACAAGGTCATAGCAGGGCACATACTGAAATGCAATGGGCTTGCATAACATCCGGAATTCAAACTCGGACTAATATCAGACTGAGTCTAGTATGTTAACCACTAGACCAAAGGGATATAGACCAAAGGGATAAATAGACCTTTAAGTCACCAGGCTGAGGCAGTGAGTCACTCTGCTCCACTCACTTTTGACCTCCTCTCACAGGGAAACCTAATCTGGGTCACGGCACCAATGTAAATACCCTGGATTTTAACTTGGGTGTCCAGCGTAAAAGTCCAATATCTTAACTTATATATTCATGGGTCTCATCTGTAGTCCTCTGCCAGCCATGTTTCGGACCTCACAGGTGATTCAATGTCCGATTAGGCTAACCAGACCAGTTGAAAGCCTAATCAGACATAAAATCAACTGTGAGGTCCTAAAGATGGCTGGCAGTGGACTACAGATGAGACCTATGAATAGACAACCTACTGTGGACAGGGGAGGTGTCATACTTTTGATGGCATCACACGGAGGCTCTGAGCCACTCTGCTACACTGATATATTTTGGTTAAAGGGTTGGTTTAAATCTTGTCTGAATTATCATTTCCTTTCACTTCATTATTCAGCAGTTTATGGGTTGGGCATTGCCAAAGCGGCAGTCTTTGGTAATCTGAATCACAGGAGAGAAAAAAATAAAGTTACGTTTTTTTTAATGTGGTGATTCAGGGCTGGGGCCAGGCAAGTTAAAATCTATAAATGGCTGTAATGACATAAGACAGAAGGAAGAAAGGTAATACATTTTTTTAAAGAAAAAAAAAATCGCAGTAATAATGATGATTGATTGTTTGCTGATTTCAGGTTCTTGATCCAGCCCACATCTGGAATCATCTACACGCAGCCGTGGGCCAGCCTGGACGCCGAGGTCAAGTCCAAGTACAACTTCTACGTGAAGGCCGAGGACACGGAGGGCAAGTACAGCCTGGCGGAGGTGTTTGTCACGGTGCTGGACCTGAACGACCACCCGCCTGAGTTCAACGACAACTTCCTGGAGAAGACCATGGTCATCGGAGCGCCTGTGAAGATAGAGGCATGTTCTTCTTGTTTCTTCAGTTCCTGTGGATATGTGTGTCTGCCCTGAGGGTGGGAGGACAGGGTTTGATCTTCATAGCACATGGACTATAAAAATGTGTCTTCTTGGCACTCAGCATCAAGGGTCGGATTGGAGATAAGTCCCTGTAATGTTATGTCCAGGCAGGTACTGTACTCTGTACATAAAGTGCTTGATTGCCAAGTCCCCGTGGCCAAACTGCTGGCCCAATCACAACTAAGCATAATGTGATAGACAAAACTTTCCACCAATAGTTTTTCTGTATGATAAAACATTGTTTTCAAAAAGAAATGTCACACTGAATACTCGTAGGCCTTGTTGACAGATTTGGAGGAGGTTTTGAAAGTCCGGCTCCAAAAATGAGCCAATATTTAATTTAATGTGATGATATTTACATTGGAATGAACGAGCAGTTTGCAATGAATGAGCCTGTCTCGAGTGTTCAACGGTTGGACACTGGGGAGTGGGTGGGGCTTACTGCAAGGTCTAATGCACTCATTCCTGTACAGATTGCTCAATCCAGTCCTGCACATGTCTGCATGTTTGGCCATGCTTTTGGGTTTTTTTCTGTTTATTACTGTATTTATTACTGTTCTGTTACACAGTATGTTGCAGATCACACGCAGTGGCAAATAAATAAACCTTGTCTCTTTGATTCTCTGCACCGATAGGCTGTGGACGAGGACGCGGAGGAGCCCAACAACGTCATTGAGTACTCCATCATGAAGGCCGAGCCGGACAACATCTTCGACATCGACGCGGACACCGGGGAGATCGTGCTCAAGTCCTACATCAAGTCCATGGACATCGTCCAGAACATCACCAACCAGAGGGACTGCACCTGGTCCGTGGTAGTCCAGGCCCGAGACCGCGGACAGCCCTCCTTCAGCACCACCGCCGTGGTCAAGATCGACATCACCGAGACGGTAAGTTTCCAGACCTACAGTATACAGTCACTGTATATTTGTGATGGGCTTTACGCAGTGCCTACATTCTGGGCCATATCCCTAGTTCATTCACAGGGTTACCAATGCTACTTATTAAGGCTCTTTTCCATTAAGTGTGCACTGTGCAACAATGATTCTCAAACTTTTACAATACAAGGACGCCCATAACTCTGATAGTGTACAATTAATTTGGTTCCATTTTGATTTGTACAATCAGTTACAGATCGGTATAGGCCCATTTGTAATCCACTCAAGGACCTAGCAGAATGTTTCGAGTTAGCCCACATGTACAATAGCAGCACAATAGGGACTTTAAGCAGTATGATGGCACCGTCTCCACTACGGCAACAGGAAGTCGATCTGTGCTCACTAGATAAACCTGCTTGCCGTAGCAGCCTTTCCTGCTACGGTAGAACCTACGGTAGGACACTTTAACCTAGTGTCCACAATGCCCGTTAGACACACGCTGCATTGATGGTAACCCGTCGCCGCTGCGGATGGCCATTTGCTTAGCGATTTTGACAGCTACGGCGATTGCGTCTTAGCAGCCGTACTGAAAATGCAGCAGCTTAAAGTGCCCAATGACGAGAATGGAACATAGACTTCACCAGTAACAACGCTAACTCTGCCAGAAATCTCAAATGCCATCCAGAGAGCCTGCAGGGTTTGGGGATCGTCTTTCATTGGTGTGTGAGGTAGCAGGGAAAGGATGGTAGTCCTGCCCTGAGCGTCAAAAGGAAAGGTCCCACCTTTGACATCTTTAGTTTTGGATTCTTGGTTTCACTAATGTTTAAGTGAAAACTTTTTGCTGCCCACCTACCTACCGCAGGGCAGACATGTAACCGCTAAATCTCACACACGTATACACCGTTGTTATGCTTTCAGATCAAGTCCAGGTTTACCACTTACTTCGAGGGCCTGAGGCGACGGCGTGGGGCCGTGTTTGGGATCTGTTTGACCCTGGTCACCCTGGCAGTCTCACTGACTGTCTTCATTTCAACACTGATGTACTGGAACTCTGTGAAAAAGTCCCGGGTGAAGCCTCAAGGCAAGATCAGAAAGATTTCCAAGGGGCCTTCTTCTCGTCCATAGAGGAAGCTTGACTTGAGATCATCCTTCTGTTTTTTGTTTTATTATTATTATTTTTTTCTTTTTTACTTTTTTTTAAAAATGAAGCCTTTGTTATACTTTGTTGCATGCGGGTGTCTTGGACACCAACGATACCAGACCTACAAGCTGATGTCGCGTGGTGCCGCAACGTGTTGTGAGCTTGTAGTTCAGTTATTGTTTTTGGTGTGTGACACTGGCATGTAACTTAAAGGGCCATTTCACCCCTTTTGCAAACACAGCTTATTTTAATGATGACACTTTCTTGGGGTTTGTTATGTGTGTAATATGTTGACTATGTAGTCAAAGATGGAAGTTCATGGATGTTCATATTACACATTCCTTGTGTGCTAAACATCATTAAAATAAGCTCTGGTTGCAAAAGGGGTGAAATGGCCCTTTAAACGCTTCAAGAAAGCTATTTTTTATGTTTTTGCGGGGAAATATGATTTGATTAGGACAAAGTTGTGTCTGGTAAAGAGAGTACAGGAGCACAATGTGATTTTACAAATTGTAAAATAAAAAATATACCCAAATCATCAAGCCACAGAAAGTTTACATAACCCTGTAAATGGATTTTCTCTGCTTTGCAAGAGAATGTGATGCTGAATGGTCTCCGCTATGGGTGCCCCAGACAACTCTTCTGATCTTGTCTTGACAGAATGTCCAAAAAAAGAAAATAGCCAAATCGGTCAAAGATATCATGATTTTTAGCAGTGAATTCAATCTTCTGGCCAATCAATCAATCAACCAACCAACCAACCAACCAATCACTGTGATTTTAGCCCCATGTAGACGTGACTTCTCCAAT
This sequence comes from Benthosema pterotum, assembly GCA_039105355.1. NCBI lineage: Eukaryota > Metazoa > Chordata > Actinopteri > Myctophiformes > Myctophidae > Benthosema > Benthosema pterotum. The sequence continues at coordinate 7,127,302 of CM076974.1, forward strand.
GTGCTCTTTTTACAGACCCAACTCGGGGGTGGGCTGTTGGCGTGGTTTTTTATGCAGAGTAAAGACAACCCGTTGCACATCGTAGGCCTGCTCGCCGGCGGCATTAGTGTCTTGATCTTGGGGACGATCCTGGTCTCCACGGCCTTGTTTGTGCGCAACAAGAAGTCCAACCGGGTGCTGCCGCGCCGCCACCTGAAGCGGAGGCAGCGGCGGAGGCAGACCTGGCCCTTCAAGAACCCGCTGAGGAGTAGCCAATGTCCCAGCGACAAGTTCCGCTTGGAGGAGGCGCCGCCGCCGCAGCGGGAACCCGAGGCGGAGCGGCAGCCGGAAGTGCGCGTCTCATCGCCGGAGAACCTTAACTATAACAACAGCAACGTCCCTGTACCCGTGGTCAGGACCTGGGTCCCACCTCCGCCACCTTGTGCCCCCTCTTTGCCGCCCCCACCCCCCTCCTACGTGCCCTCGGGGGACCGGCAGTGGCGCGTGCCCACCGTGTCGGCCGGAGTGGAGATCAAGCCGAGAAAGAAAGCGGACAAGCAGAGGGACGACCCGGTGAACCGAGCGCTGGTGTCGGAGCTCAAACTCATACTGGCACAGAAAAAACTGCAGAATCCATAATGCAAACTGTGAAATGAAATCCCTGGGGTATTCCATTTACTCTAAGAGTGTGCAAATGGAACCAAAGGGAGTCCTTTTGGTTCCATTTGTACACTTGTCGAGAAACGCTGAAACAGGAACATTCCAGATTGATCTGTGTGTGTGTGTGTGTGTGTGTGTGTGTGTGTGTGTGTGTGTGTGTGTGTGTGTGTGTGTGTGTGTGTGTGTGTGTGTGTGTGTGTGTGTGTGTGTGTGTGTTGGGGTTTTTATCTTGCTATGAACGTTGTCACGTTTGATTACCGGTAGTCATGAATATTATCCTAGATCCAGGGGTCTGTACTAGGCACTCGACTTTTTTACTTTTCTATACTATACTATATCTCTTCAAACAAATTCTCATGGGATTTCTAACCCTATCTGCCCTAACCTTAAACTACGGAGTAGTTTAACTTAATCATATATGTGAACGGTGGACCGTGTTATCACCAACATGTACACGATATACATGCATTTGACCTTTGACACCAATGCAATACAGGAAAACATGTCCATTTGTATATGTATTATTCAATATAATCTGGCATAGGCACCTAACTCCTACGACTGGCACTGTTTACTCTGCATATCTGAACAAACACAGGGCTGTTTACCTGCTATCCAAGCGGCCAAGCTGAGCTCCTTAAAAGAGATTTCCTGACACCTGCACTCACTCGCCGACCGAAGAGATCAGTCCCTCTAAGGATCATTTACACTTATCACTTACCTACAAGCTCACAGCAAGCTGCAGCGACATCGCTTTTTGAGCTTGCAGATCGGCATTTTTTCCTGCCCTAACCGAGTATACATCAGGATTAACCTCATGCACCTGCAGAGGAGCTTTAATCCTCCTCCCCCTAGTGCACAAACAAGAGCTGGGGCAATTAAAGGGGAATTCCAACCCATTTTTAACATACCTTAGAAATAATGTCGACATGATATAGTCCACACAACACACAACTTAATGACATCAAGTTGTGTTTCACCATGTTAATGACTTTCCATTTAGGAGCTTTTATGGTTCCATTTAATTGGTTCCATTTATACGCTCTCAAAAAAAACGTTGACAATTCCCCTTTAATTCTCACAGTCCTTTTCAATCACGTAAATGAAAGTTCATGGTTAATCCAATGAGCACGTTTGGTTCAGCTATTTATGTGATCCATCATGCCTGTTTCCGTCATTTGTTTTCTTACAAACAATTGTAATGGCCATAATCAACTAAATCTATGTATGTTTCAAGAACAATAAAAGGGGAAGGAAGAGAATATAAAACCATCTATGTCAATAAAAACACATTTTGATTATAATGAATGGTATTCATTTGTTTTTGTTTTTATTTACGGTATTTCTCCTTAACACGTTCTTCAGATGATTCATATCATCTGTCAATGGAAATTGATCAAGTTCCCACAACCTATAAAAAAAAGAAAAAATGTAAGCATTAACAATTAAGAGACATGGAAGACAGGCTATTTGCAGGTTATGATTGCTAGTTAAACTAGCTGTTTGCACTGTAAAATTGTGGATCGCTTTCATAATAGAGCGATGAATTGAAATATATGGCTGTTGTTGCCCAGTCCAATCAGCTCAGTAAGTCTGAGCTCAGGACAGATTGTGGTTGTCCTTGGAGTGACCTTGTTGCTTTCAGCTCAAGGCTGAAGATTGACTCTTTGCTAATGGTACGCTCAATGTGCACTCTGCTGCCCCCTCCAGTTTGCTAAAAGACGTGTTCAAACATAAAGCCTGTTGGTGGTGATGAGAGGTGATGGCATGGTACTGATGCGATATTGATATGATACTGACCATGATACTGACAAATACTGCCCACGCTACCGATATGATACGATACTGACTATGATGCTGATATGATACTGACCATGATACCGACATGATTCTGACATGGCATGGATGCTATGCTCAATCATTTTAAATTTCAAAAGCAACTAAATTAGTTGATGCTTGAATTGAGATGTTTTGCTGACATTTTAAATGTATGCAGTGCAAAAAAAAAAACTTACCTATTAAAAAAATAAATAAAATAACTTATTTGCCCTTTTAAACTATTTCAAAAAATAATAGTTAATATAGCCAGTCTACAAGCTCACAACGTGTCTTGGCACGTGATTGCCGCGTTTAACTATTCCAAAAAGAGTTTGAAAATAGTAAAAAATGAAAAGGAATAAGGGGTTTAGCGTGTGACAAAAAAGGAGCCCCTAATGTGCAACACCCACTACCATGCTGTAGGCTTTTAACACTGTGCTGCTGCAGTGCAGTATGAAGAGCATTCCAAATGACCATGTATTATAGCACGACTGAGACGCACAAGATTACTGCACTGTGTGGCAGAGGATTACAGAGTCGCAAAGAGCATTGATGCAGCAGAACGGAAGAAAGCTATACATACAAACAAATAAAACAGCATGCTATAGCATTTGTTTACCTGTTATGTACAGGCAATTAAGGCTATAGAAGACGGTTATCAGCTATGGTAGGCTGATACATTTTGAAACTCAAGTCAGGTTAATTCAAGAATGTGACATTGTTGCTGAGTTAGATCTCATGTCCTGTGTCATTAATATTATTTAGAGAGGTTGTGTGGACAATATAAAAAGCTTCTGTGTTTCCTGGGGTCTGAAAAAATGACATGGTGAAACAACTTGATGACATCATCAAGTTGTGTTTCGCCATGTAATGATTTTTCTTTTAGGATCCGTTTTTCTGAGAGCGCATAAATGGAACCAAATGGATTCCTTTCGGGTCCATTTGTATGCAAATGGATGTAATTCCCCTTTACGTAGGCCAACGGCTCACAAGGCTCCATCATTCCTCGACCACCGGTCAGATACTGAATAGTAATCTGAAAGGGAAAAAAGAGAGCTGTCCAGATACGTGAATGAATGACATCTGTCATTCCAGGGATGGTAGCCTAGCATATAGGGGAACTGATCTCCAAGTTGTGTCGTCGCTGAGGGCAGAGGGATTGCGAGAGACTTAATAAAAAGGATGCGGGTGTTGTTTAGGTATTAAGTCAAATGAACAATGCCATTGGTCAACAATGCAGCCAGATGGCCTGTCAGAGAGAGCTGTGTGTGGAGGATATCCGATGTGCCATCTGTCTGTGGTTCTATGTGACGTACATTAACTGGAGGCGGGGTCCCAGTCTCAATGTTTGGTACTGTGCAAGCAGCACACGCAGAAAGACTTAAAATGCTCCATTCATGAAATTCTAATTGAAATTGGACCACCCCAATGCAAACAAGCAACTCGGTGCTCATTCTACAAGATGTTATAAAATTTTCAGCACCTTCTCCACTTTACTGTCTTTACCCCAATCATATAATACTGTACTTTTACATTTTGGGCACGAGTTAGATGATTTTTATCACTCAGTAATGAATGTAATCCTATTCATTGTAAAGGATTATTATTTACGATGCATTGCATGGAAAGCCATATATCAAGTAAATGAATTATACTGTATAACGACATGATGCACATGCACACGCGCGCATGTGGGCGCGCACACACACACACACACATGCATGGCGGCACACATACATGCACATAGTCTTATACAGTATTGCATTTTAATAAGAGACACAAAACATACACTAACCAGTATTTGATCATCATCTTACAAATCCATATACTAAGTTATGGATTAGCAAGGCATTAAACATTGAGAAACTTCACAATTGTTTCACAAACCTAAATACAGTATTTGACGTCAATAACACTGCAAACATAACAATGACAATTACAAACATACTGCGAACAAAAAAAATGAGGAAAACATTTACAAAGGAAATTAAAGTGCTGAAGAGGAATTTAAGGATAGAAGTGCATCTGCCAAAACGTCTTTATTCCCAAATATCTATCATGCGAGTTAGCTTGAGTATGTTCTGTTCAAACCACATAGGATGGCCATAGAAAATACAAAATGTGTATAACAGATGAAGATAATGTGAATAAACAAACACTATGTTTATCACTCAAAAAATACAATTAAAAGACGCTAACAGGATGGTGACAGATAGAATGGACTTTTAAATGCAGATTCAATTAGATAAATCGGTAAACTCTGGAGAAGCAAGGCAGAACATTTATTTTTAACCACTTTTTAACACCATCTGTGATATTATACCTTTCATAGTCGGTGTTGAAGAGGTTGTAATTGTTCATGCTTTGTTATGAAAAGCTTTGGGAGTAGGCTAAGCAGCAGACACTTCACTCCAGCATCAAAACAACTTGATTTACTCTCGATTACATCACAGAACCGCACAGTGACACTGGATTACGGGTCAGGGAGACAATCACAGGAGGTCATCATTGTCCTCGGTCTCATGTGCTCTGACCTTTCTGACCCATTCATCTTGCGTCATCAACTGTAGCTACGAAGGTCACAACAAGTCAACATCTTCTCACAATCTCCATGGCCTGGTCTCTGACGCATTTCATTCTGTTTTTTCCTCCCTTTGGTGGTGGTAGAGGGGGTGGGGTCGTCAGGCGATCCATAACTACTTAAACCGAATTTGGTACTAGCCTGATTATCAGACTCAAGGTCAGCTTCTTGAAATTGTCTGAAATTGTCCACTGTCTGTGAGATTTCAATGGGGAGGGGTTTGGTTCATACCAAACAATCAAGAGGTTGTTGTCAATCATGTGGCTAATGGACTGGCTAGCCTGTTTGCCAACCAGCGCTACTAGCATGTGAATAAAAGTAGGAAAATACTGTATGTCGGATGATGAGGTTTATACACCCTGACGCTTCTTTAAAGAAACTATTTGTCATAGGTCGGTTTAATGGACTTGATACGGCCATGATTCATCACAATTGCAGCCGCCATGTTTGTTGTTTGACACTGTAACTGTTGCACTGTTGATTGACGGGGCTGACCAATCATCTGCGTCTGTTCGAATTTGTCGTTAGACCAACCGCCAACTCAGAGGAAATCAGAGGTTGACAATAGAAGGCCAGACCAAGAGACTACAATCTACTGCCGCCGTTCAGTAGAGCTCTGCGGTGATCCTGCTCTGCTCCGTCTTGCCCTTCGGCAACCTATCGTCAGACCTCCTCCTCACCTTCCAGTCTTGGCTGGACTCCGTGTTGACCAGGCCGTCCTCGCTACCAGCCTGCAGGCTGTCGAACGTGCCCTGCCTCTCCCTGTCCGCCATGCCGCTACCGCCGCCGGCGGCCCCCCGCCGGCACCTCTTCCAGGGCGCAGCCACGCAGTCGCAGTTGAGCCTACGGTCGGTGGTGCAGGCGTACATGCCAGCTGGCACGGCCAGCACCATGGCCAGCACGATCACCACAATGTGGATCAGCTTCTGCCGCTGCTCCATCTCTGTGACGTCGCTGCCCGTCACAAAGACGATGCACTGGCCGGCCCGTGGCTCCTGGTTCTTCAGAGTGACGCAGATCTCGTACTTGGTGGCAGGCATCAGGTCGGAGACGGTGTAGGAGTTGGTCCCAGGGCCGACGTAGGTGGCCTCCCTCTTGGGCGAGTCCACGCGGCCGAAGTGGACGGTGAACCAGGTCTCGGACGGCCGGTCCAGCACGGCGTACCACTCGATGCTGATGCCCCTAATCATCTGCCGGGCGATGCGGAGGTCGATGTAGGCGTTCTCCTGGGCGGTGGCGGGCGGGGCGCGGAACCCGGGGGGTGGCTGGGGCGCCTGGGAGGCCCCGGCCACAGACTGGACCTCCAGGAGGATGCTGACGGAGGAGTTACCCATGAAGTTGATGGCGGAGCAGGTGTAGATGCCGCGGTCCGTCCCGTGGAGAGACGGGATCACCAGGCGTGATCGGACCGTGTCCTCATCCACTCTCTCCTGGGACTCTAAGAGCAAAACACAGCAGTTTTGTGGAATAAAAAGTGAATCTTAGGGCACCTCACAGCATTTTTAGTCAAAATATTTGACTAATTTGTTTCTTTACTGAAAAATGGACAAAACATTTTAGGATGATCGTTGAACAGAGACATACAGTATATCACTGAATACGCACTACAAAAATACAAATGGTAAACCCAAAAGACCAACAGGAGTCAGAAGAACATCAAGTATCTTGAAATACACAATTCTAGCATTATAAATAATATTCGCTTTGCTATTATTGCATGTGGTCTTCACGAAACATGTGTACAAACTATGGGGATTTTTCAGTGTAGTTGGGGTCCCAGAGATATTTATAACAATCAAATGGAGGTCTGTGGCTCTCAACGTTATTGTCTGGGGACCGGCTGCAGGACGGAGCAAGTGTCTGCAGGGAAACAGCTGCAGCATGAAAGCAGAAGCAATGTAGAGAGGAAAATGGCAAAAGATATAGCTATACATCTATTTTGATTTTTGGCCAAAAAGTTGCCTCCATTGCCTATAAGGAATGTTTAAGCATGGACTACTGTGTGTACTAGTCCATATATATCTCTGGCCATTCAAATGCCAAAACAACCCAAACATCTAGGGGGACACAAAGTATTTCAGGCAGCCCCTGAGAGCTGCGACCCACAAGTTGAGAATCCCCAGCCTAATGCATATCCAACTGGGCGTCCTTGTGATGCAAACGATAGATACACACTGTTACACTGTGTGAAAAGAAGAGCCAGTCGCTGGCCATGATTTGCTCCATGCGTTGTGCAGTGGGGAGGCTAAGTCGTATGACGCATGGGGTTTAATTACATCATATTAGGTATAGGCGGCAGAATCCTACGGTTTAATCTCCAACATCTCTTAATCAACAAACCAGACTGAGATTATCAGTGGTGGGGGGGGTGATTATAATGCGTCAGGCCGACAGATTATAACTCTTCCATAAATTGATTTATAGCATAGGCCAAACTATGCGTAGTAGCCTTCTAGTCTGCCTGGTATGACAACCAGTGTGTAAGTATCTAATTTACTTGGAGATATGGGGCTAAGTGTCTGGATGAACGTGTGTTGATGACATACAGACATGCAGAACTCTTACCATGGAATCCTCTGATTATCTTCAGACCATATGTCCACCACACGGCCGGCTCAGGCCTGGCCCTGGCCAGGCAGTGCAGGGTGACGTTCCGTCCCAGAGGCATGCTGAGGTTGACCGAGGGAGTGCTGACCGCCGGCTTCAGGCATTCCTCCAGCTCCACCTGTACAATTACAAATTTACAATTTAGGCCTTTTTATAGGCAGGGCAGTTCTCAAGGTTCCTTCAAATGGATGCACACAGGGCTTTGACTAGTAGAGGTAGAATACAACTGGAACCCTGACTACCACCTTGATTTGTACGCTCTGTCATGAGTGTCCTTAAACGGACGTTAAATATTTCTGCATGATCTTGAGTAGAAAGTAGAAATTTGCCCCGAAGAGACAAATAATTGATGCGATTTGTTTAAAAATAGAAAAAAAGGGGGGGGGGGGTCCATGCCCCGTTATAACATGCACAGTATAAAGCAATGCAACATAATCTGTTTACAAAACTTGGTGCCCCCTCCACCTGTATATGTATTCCCCATTTTCAACTGTTTTTATTATTGTATTTGTGACACTTGCCTTGTCAATGGAGGCAAAATGTTTGTTTTCTCATGCCAATAAAGCTCCTTTGAATTGAATTGAAATTGAATAGAAGTTAAAAAAAAAAAAAAAGGTTTGAGAGCCACTGATTTATCCAGAGCTACTTACAATAAGAGAGTTAATGCCAGTTAACCAAGAAGCATCATCAGTCCAAACATCATACTATCGGAATAAATGAGTAGGCCTATATTGAACCTACATGAAAGCCTATACCAGGTAAACAACGAATCCATCAAAAGACATGCTATCTAAACTAGATTTGCACTCAGTAGAGTGCCAACTTGCGTATTGCACACAAGTAGCCAATGGCCTACTTTTGCGTGAGCAGAGCGAGTGACCAGAGAGCAAGTATCCTCCTAGAGATAATACCGTCAATGAGTATTATTAATTACATCACCATTAAGCCATCACCTAAACCAGCCAATCAGTACTTTGAGGGACGGCCGACCTCCCAACCGATCGCTTTACTTGTGCTCGGTCTGCTCATGCAAGTAATTATCTACCGAACAAGACTGGGGTCAAGAAAACAAGCCTGGCAAAAATCGTTGTCTATGCATACTATTATGCCTCCTACCTCGTGGAAGAACTTCCCCGCCCTAAAGTCCGGCCCTGAGCAGGTCAAGTATGAGTTCATCAGAATCATGGGGGGGCTGATAGCTCTGACAAAAGCCACAAAGCCCCTCAGTCGACAGTCGCAGAGCCATGGGTTGTCGTGGAGCGCCAGCACCACGTTGGACCCCAGGCCAGTCACAGACCCCCCACCAGGACCACCACCAGCAGCACCACCGCCGCCACTGGCGCTCTGTATGTTTTGATAGAGGGGCCAGTTTAGGAAGACCTCTCTGGAGATGACCGTGAGCCGGTTGGAAGACAAGTCTAAGTAGGTCAGGCTTGGCAAGAACTTTAAGGCGTGCTCCGGCAGGACGTCCAGCTGGTTGTGCTTGAGGTCCAGGATCTTCAGAGCTGGGGTGTCTTCGAACGCCGTCCATGGCACCGAGCGCAGGTTGTTGCCCTCCAGCCGCAGCTCCGTCAGGTTGCCCAGACCTTCCAGTCCCTTGGAGTTGATCAGGGTGATGTGGTTGAAATTCAGCCACAGGTTTTCCAAAGCAGGAGATTTTCTGAATGCTCCTCTGGGGATTTCTGTGAAGTGGGATTTTTCGATTCGTACTTTGGTTATATCAGCCGGAATGTCTGGTGTGACCCCAAAGGCGTTCTCCTCCATACATACAAGTGACCTAAAATAGAAGGAATGCGTTTCAGTGATCTGTTTATGAAAGAACGCAACACATTTGTTCATAATAATGATAATCTCAGTGCGAATAAATACAAATAAAGCAAAAATGTTTATGTCACAGTAACAAAAAAACAGATAAAACCATTAGCCATGACCCAGATTATAGCAAAGACTTACCTCCCGTGACGGTCTGTTGTACAGCTGCATCCATTTAAACATTGAGAAACACTTTTATAGGCTTGGATAATAAACAAAATGACAACTAAAAGACTACGAAATGTGTCCATAGTCCAATAAAATCCCCAAACTCCGAAGCCTGCATCCGTGCTCAAGGCATATCCACCTCTATGTGACAGGCAGACAGGCAGAAGCCTATTAAGGTCTATAATCCTTGACGTGCTGCGCAAAGAACAAGTGTGGGACCTAATTCTGACACGCATGTTTAACACTTGGTGGTGTCAGTAGGTCTGGCCTACTAGCTGCATCGTTAGCTAGGGTTAAAGGTAGGACAACAGGTGAGGGACAACTTCTGATACTGGCCCAAATCTAAACAACAATATCAGTCTCTTTTCTTTTTCTATACTGTATATACATGAGCTTTTCCAGCAGGGGTAGATCTAGGCATGGACATGGGGGGGAGCAATGCCCACCTAAATGACCAGTCTGCCCCACCAAACATGATGGCATGCAAAACAAACAACCAAAGATACAATGATATTTCAAAGTGCTTATTGATTTGAAACATTACTACTGCTACTAACTAACTACAGTTATCTCACCACTAAACCAACACCATTTCATCATTGAAAACAGAAAACTCTTTGAGTCAGACCTTTAGCTTTATGCATGCTGCGTGTCTGTTGCAACTTCAACAAGTGCAAGTGATGTTATTATTCATGCTTACTTGCCTAATAAAAGTCCTGTAACCAAAAATGGTATGCGTGCGGCTTCATTGCTTCGCTTCGCGCCATGGGCGATGAAGCCACCCCCGTATTATTTTCTCCTGCCCCCCCGATTGGGGAATGTTACATCCGACCCTGTTTTCCAAAGGTCCCAGAATGGAATTGCACATTAATGACATGGCAATACCTTGTTTGAGTACAGCCACTACAGTGTTGGCCCAACACCACAAAAACAATACAATTATGGCACCACTAAACCAACACCATACCATCATTCACAACAGAAAACTCTGAGTCAGACCTTTAGCTTTACGTATGCTGCGTGCATGTTGCAACTACAACAACTGATGTTATGATGCTTACTTGCCTAATATAAGCCCTGTGCAAGATCTAAATCTTGCGGATCACAGAACTAAAGAATTTAAATGAAAATGGACACGGGGCGGCTTTATCACCCCCTTCCAAAGCCTTATACGAACACTACAAGAGGATACATGTAGTATACAGTACATATAAAAGTTTATTTTCATTCATTCAAATAATACAACTGGGTTAAATATAATATACTTTCAATTAGTAAATGATTCATGATGGCTCTCATGTCTCAAGGACCACCCATTTCACATGTTTTTTGGTTGCAGACTACCATCTGAAAAGATTTTGTGCCAGGGAAGGAAAGTTTTTTTATTCAATACAATCTAGTGGATTGGCTATTTCCAAATCATCAATTAGTATAGGGTTAAAGCCAGGGGTGATACTGATTAGTAGATTGCAAATAAGCAATGGTTTTCAGCCTAAGTAACTAAAGTAAAATGCTATTAACTAACTAATTTCATGGGGGACCACCTTCAACTTCAACACATCTTTGAGAACCACAATGAACCATTTGAAGTAGGGGTGTAACAATATAGTAACCTCATCGAAAAAACAATTTTTAATTACAAAAATCGAAGTATATCGAAATGAAAACAGCAACATTCACGTTGTATCGTATCATTTTTCAATGCAAATAATCAGCATTAATTTGTTTTCTTTGCAGATAATTGATTGCATCAAATTTAGAATGTATTAAAAGGAAAAAAAAGTTATTTAATTATTTATTGTAAGACAATGTCAAAGTATTTTAAATACTTACTATATCGATTTCAAATTGAATCGTATTGGATCGTATCACCAGAATGACCCAATATGGTCCATGTATCGTATCGACTGTGTATTGTGATACGTATCGAATCGCTGTTAAAATGTGTCGTTACACCCCTAATTTGAATGTATGCACAAAACAAGTACATATTGATAGTTGATGTGACATTACGCATCGCTTTGCTGGGAATATAAAATGGTATTTTTTCCCCTCCTTCCATCTATAGCCATATTTACAGTGTCATAATTCAGTCTTTTCTGTAACTTGCATCCAGCTCCAGCTGGGTGTGACGTCGCACCATGCCTGTGTGTTTGTTTTTCTGAGAACAGACACTGTTAAGTACAGAGGCGGACAGAGCGTTCCTAATGGAAGACCACACATCTGGTCAGTTTAGCGCTGCAGGGCCGTGTGAGGGGTCATAGTCCAGTTTGTGTTCCCAATAAGCATTCATCTCATTACAGCCTTGGTCACGTTCCTTTTGATGGGTCTATAGTGAAAAGAACACTGGGGCATAAACAAAGAAACATTTGAATATAGTGCTGCAGTTTGTAGTTCTAAAAAAAAGAGTTTATTTTTATCCCATGGGTTTTAAAGGTAATAGCGGCAACTTTAGTGTGTACAAACACTTTGAGTTTGTAAACACAGAATAAAAACAGAATCTAACTCCACCTCACCTCCACTCTATCGGCTTATAACGAAATTGCTGGGGGATGTGATTGGCTAAACGCTGCCTCCTCCCACACAACCCCCCCTCCGCCTGTCCTGAGCTTGACAAATGTTTTGTTTTCATGATTTGTTGACAACAAACAAATTCTGGACCATCTGCAAGACAAAGCAAGTGTCTGTCTGTAGGGAAAACAGCTGCAGCATCAAAGTAGATGCAACATAGTGGGGGAAAAGGCCCAAAATATAGTAATATATCTATGTAGATTTTTGGCAAAAAGTTGCCTCTATTACCTTTAAACATGTGCAGATAGACACTGAGGTCTGTAGCACTATATTCTTCAATGTCTGAGTTTTGCGACCTTTTCTTAATATGCTCCAGTGAGGTTCATTTACAGTATATTCACATTCACTAGATGTATCCAAAAAAAGAACGGGTGTCTAAACTGATATTTCCATGATGGTGCAGCGCGCGAACGTCCTCTGACAGAAGCCGGGCCTCTGGGGCGGTGGCGTCGGGGGCGGGGTTCGAGGCGGCGGGGTGGGAGGTGCGTTCCAGTGGGGATGGGGCGGCGGGGGAGCAGCAGGGGAGTCCCACGGGTGGGGCGAGTGCGGGCGCGTGGGGGGCGGAGGGGGGCTGACCTCGCGATGATGCCGGCGAGGATGTGGCTTAGGATGGGTATCAGGATGCTGATGATGATGGTGCTGATGATGATGGTGATGATGGTGGGGACGTGGCGCGTGTGAGTGCGTGGGCGAGTGCCTTGGTGGAGGAGGAGGGCTGGCCTCCGGACACTGGCGAGGATGAGGCGTGTGCGAGCGCGGGTGAGGAGGGGGGACGAGCTCGGGGTGCGGCGTGTGCGAGCGCGTGCGAGGCGGACTGACCTCGGCGTGCGGCGTGTGCGAGCGCGTGTGAGGTGGACTGACCTCGGGGTGCTGGTGAGGACGCGGATGCACGTGGTGGGGAGGGTACGGATGCGGGTGCGGGTGCGGCTGGGGGTGGTGGTTGGGCACGAGGGGCCCGTCAGGGGCGTTGTGATGGTGACGATGATGAGGAGGAGGAGATGCAGATGCAGAGTGCGGGTGGGTGCGGGGGAGGAGGTGGTGCGCAGCTGGAGCTGGAGCTTGACGTCAGCAGAAGTACTCGTTGGGCTGGCCCTCGATCCGGGCCGCCGTGGGCTCCGAGTCCAGGCTGGAGCGGGCCGACAGCAGCCGGTTGGACTCCTCCGGGTTCAGCCGGGTGAGGAAGTCGTCGTCCTCCAGGCCGATGGCCTTGTTGGCGTTGGCCACGGGGGAGGAGAGCGCCTCGAAGGTTACGTAGGAGTCCTGGATGTTCTTGGTCTTCTTGGCCCGCGCCAGGCGCCTCTTCAGCCAGCCGCAGCATACGATGCAGGTGAGTGGCACGGCGATGATGCACGCCACCGTGATCACGATGACGTTGATGAGCCGCTGCATGCTGGTGGCGCTGGCCGCCACGTCGGTGGAGAAGATGACGCACTGCTCCTTCTTGGGGATCAGGCCGCGCACGCACACGCAGGCGATGTACTTGGTCTGCGGCACCAGGCCGTTGATGGTGACACGGTTCTGGCCGGCGCCCACGTTGATCTTCCTCATGTCACGCTCCCCGAACACGGCGTAGAGCACCATGAACGCCGTTGTGTTCTTGGCCAGTGGCGCTCTCCAGTTCAGGGCGATGGTGTTGTCCGTGTCGCCGACCACCTTCACCGAGCGGACCACCCTGTCGGGGTCCTGCTGCTGCTGCTGGAGCGACGAGGCGTTGGCCGCCAGGCTGCTGAGGTTGGTCTTCTCCAGTTCCAGCAGTGCGGCGTCTGGACTGGTAGTAGGCACGGGGCCGCGAGGGTCAATTCTGTCTGCCAGGCTATAGCTGGCCAACCCAGGGGCGGGTCCGGAGCCAGGGGGAGGGACAGGCTCCGTGGCCAAGCTGGCTAACGCGGGTCCCGGCCCAGAGCTGGTTGGAGACGCAGGCTCCTTTGCCAAGCTGGCTGACCCGGGACCGGTCCCTCCCGAGCCAGGCGAAGGGTCCGGTTCCATGGCTAAGTTGGCTAACCCAGGTCTGGGCCCAGAGCCAGGCAAAGGGTCAGGCTCTAAAGCCAAGCTGGCTAATCTGGGTCCCGGCCCGGAGCCGGTTGGGGACGCAGGCTCCTTTGCCAAGCTGGCTAACCCAGGTCCGGTCCCTCCCAAGCCAGGTGAAGGGTCAGGCTCCAAGGCCATGTTGGCTAACCCAGGTCCAGGGCTGGTGACAGATCCAGGATCAGGATCCAGGGCCAATTTTACTAACACAGCTCCAGGGTTGGAATCAGATAGCGGCCCAGGCTCCAGGGCCAAGCTAGCTAACACAGGGCTTGCCGGGGGGCCAGACTCCAGGGGCAGGATGGCTACCGTAGGTCCAGGGCCAGGCGGGGGTCCAGGGGTGGAGGCAGGAGCCACATATCTGGCCGCCAGTCTCTCCTGGTAGGCGGCCTGCGGGTTGGACTTCTTGACTTTGGGCTTCCTATCAGTGCCGGTCAGGTTTCCAACCGGTCTGGACGTGTTGGAGACCATCAGAGAGACCACAGCCTCCGCATTCCCTGCGTAGTTGGCGGCCATGCAGATGTAGCGCCCGGAGTCACGGAGGGACACGGCGGGGAGGCGCAGGATGGACCAGGTGATTCCCTCCTTGGAGGTCTCCTGCTGGACTGTGTGGACGGAAAGGAGATCATCAATGTTACACAGTGAACAGTAAGGATGTGCAGGCCAAACAACATGAATAATAATAAATGTCATGATTCATGACCGTATTTTAGTACTAGATTAATAATCTAATACTAGATTTTGGGTCAGTAACAGTAATAAATCATAATGCTCTTGCTGATTTATATCCTATTATACTGTATATGTGATATTGGTCCAGAAAACTAAATGTGTTCTGAAATGTGCTGAAACGTAGGTTATGCACCTATAGTCTTGCATGGCTCAACATGCACACACATCATTTTTAAATGCTTCCAGTCATACTCTCAGAGATGATGGAATAGTGGTGATGTGAAATGTTACCACTTTTCTCAAAACATGTCGTATTACAAAAATCATATACATGCCAGCATAAAAAGAAAATTCAGTGCTTGAGTACAAGTACAGTACTTGCACTTCCACCACTGACAATGCAATACAGTCCGACGAATACAGTCAGGACGAAACGGGATTACTGATTACAGGATTATTAACTAGGTTCTGGACATTAATTTTGTTAATTGGTCATTAAATGTAGGCCACTTTAGTGTGCACAAACACTGTGTTTGTAAACAGATTTGTTTAAAAACAGAGTTTAACTCCACCTTAGCTCCACTCGATTGGCTCATTATGAATCTGCTGGAGACTGCTGTGCTGTGATTGGCTAAAATGTGGCCTCACCCCCACACAAACCCCTCACCCTCACTAATTAGCACCGCCTTCACTGAGCCTGACAAATGTTTTGTTTTCACTATTTGTTGACAACAAAAAGGTTCTGGACTGTCTGCAGGACAAAGCGTGTGTGCGTGCGCGCGCGCACACGCGCGCACGCGCACACGCGCGCGCACACACACACACACACACACACACACACACACACACACACACACACACACACACACACACACACACACACACACACACACACACACACACACACACACAGATGGCAGAAGAAACCATGCAAGGCACAACCAGCGCATCTGGTGCAATTAGGGGTTAGGTGTCTTGCTCAAGGACACACAGACATTACTACCTCTGTGGGAGCACGGGTTCGAACCGGAAACCTTGTGGTGAGTGACCATCCGGTGACTCTACTACCACCTGAGCAACTGCCACCTCACCTGTTCCGTTCAGAGGCCGGCCGTCCGCCCTGCGCCACGCCATGTCGGGGACGGGCACGCCGATGGTGCCGCAGCGCAGCAGCACGTTGTTCCCCGTGGCGCTGCGGACACGCGCCACCGCTGTGTGGACGCGGGGCAGCTGGCACCGCCGCAGCTCGGCGTCGCTGAACAGCACCCCGGACAGGCTCTCCGGTGCCGAACAGCGCAGCCGCGTGTCGATGAACGCCACGGAGAGCGACGGGGAGCGCTGGAACTGGACCAGCTCATACAGCCGACAGTCACACACCCACGGGTTGTCGTGGAGACCTAGGAGGCCGTCAAGAAAACAACACGTGGATAGGCAGGGGGAAGGAAGAAAGACGCACGCTATAGAGGGTATGGATGGGTATGAATTACTTTTCTCGCCTTGATAGCCCATGCATCCAAACTGAAAAGGCCTATCAGATTGCAATAGAGAACATAAAACTCACCAAGATTACAGCTGTACGGAAAGCTTGAATTATCCTCTTTCTATATCGCAAAGTTTTTGTTTCATAAGCTTCCAGAGAAACGTTCTGAGCTACTTTCTGTCAAGAAATGACATGTATTTTGTATTTGATTATTTGTTAGAGTTATTAGTCTTAGTGAGTTTGGAAGTGCTTATTTTCAATCATGCAATGTCCAGCTGCCTCCTGCATTGCATTTAGAAGCACGCACAAACACACACACACACACACACACACACACACACACACACACACACACACACACACACACACACACACACACACACACACACACACACACACACACACTTCGAACACATAGGCTACATCCATACAGTACGATAATGGTAGCAGTGGCGGTGGCGATGGTGACGATGATGATGATGATGATGATGATGATAGGTCTATTATTCTGTTGTGGAAAAATCAAAACACATAGGCCAATTATAGATCCATTGACCTCCAAGAGAACTCCTTTTTATCTAGTCCTACACAGTGCTTTTAATCAAAAGAAAGCCAGTGAAATGAATGATGAATGAAACATCTTAGTTGCCGGTCTTCCTTACCGAGTATCATCTTGGAGCTCTCCACGAGGCCCGATGCAGCGGCTGGCTGCGTGGGTCTGACCGCCAGCCAGCTGGACATCACCTCGGCCGGCAGGGTGAGCAGGAGGTTGCTGGACAGGTCCAGGTAGGTGAGGTTGGTGACGTAGGCGTGGACGTCGTCCGGCAGCGCGCTCAGCCGGTTGTTGTGCAGGTCCAGCAGCCGCAGGGCCGGCATGTCGGCCAGGCCGTCCCACGGGAACCAGGCCAGGTCGTTGCCGTCCAGACGCAGCTCCTCCAGGCTGACCAAGCCCCGGAAGCTGTCGGCGTGGAGCGAGGACAGCGCGTTGAAGGACATCCACAGGAACTCCAGGCCGGACAGGTAGGAGAAGGCCTCACCGGGGATGGCCTGGACGGACGTCTTCTCGATCCGCAGCTTGGACGTGTCCACGGGGAAGCCGGACGGCACGGCGGACGTGTCCGGGTCGTTGCAGATCACACTCCTAAAAAAAAACAGATGGCGGAAATGTGTGTCGGGTAATCTCCTATTAAGATTATACCGGTAATGTGACATATTGGGATTAGTATTATTTATTTGTTTAATTTTTCAAGCTTTCTAGGAAAAAAGTAATGGTGAACAAACCCCCATGTTTTGTCTATTTGGCTGGGAATCCATCGTTAATATGTTTTTGTTTGCTTTAAAAATAAAAATAGCAGCAGAATTAGCAAAGCTACAAGCTCATAGTTGCCCTAAAAAACTTGTATATCTATGTGCTATTTTAGAATAGTATGTTAAAATTACGCATGACGCTTTTCAAAGTCGAAACAGGCAATATACAATTCAAATTAACTACTGTCAATTAGCAATGCAGTCGAGTTGGCCACCAAGAGATGGCGATTTGCTCATAATTAAGAAACGTGATGTAGCCTATTTAAAATGATGTCTAGGCCTAATTGTTGGAAAATGCTCACTTTGCAGGCTTGCATGATAAAACGCAGATGGAGAGGTTCAAAGTGCCTTTGTGAGATAATCCAGGTTTAAGTCAAATCGGGCCGGCATGAGGCACTATAGCTGAATTATCTTTTGCACACGTGTTCACCTCTGTCTGACTGTGCAAACATCTGTAGCCTAATCGTACGAGGACAGACAGACAGACCTACCCATAACTAAGGAGTGGGGTTGCACAAGCGCCCAAAATCGAGTCAACCTGAATCGATACACAAGATTGTGCATTTATTATTGGCCAAGCCCAAAAGGTAAGAAATAAACTTGCACTGTAATTCATCAAAGGACATCTGACCTTTGTTGCATTCACACTGGCAGACACATAGATATTGTCAATCAAAGCCAGCATTAAGACAATGTAAAGCCGATCCAAATGTCTCCCATTCGCCGTCCAGTCTGCCCTTGTGTGAACTCCCAATGACATGTTTGTACAATCCATTCTATCCACTACAGACGTCAAAGAAGTGACGTCCAACATTGGACAAAAAGCTGACGCCATCTCCACCTCTGCTAGTTTTATGTCTTGGTCCCGTCTTACCTCGGCTTGCAGCTATATTTTGTATTGATGTGGCGTGTGGATCGATCACTCACCTGGCCTTGGATCCGTCGCTGAGGACGTGATAGAAACAGCTGCACTGCGACGGGCACGCGCTGACGGCCGTGGAGAGAAGCGCACCTGTGACCAGGTAGACACCCACAGCAGCGAGCATCATTTTTAGGCCCACTTTTACGCGCACACTCACTCGCACACCCACCACCGTCCCAGACCCCGTCAGTCAGTGTCGCGCCCTCCTGCACTGCAATAAAGTCAAACAGACATGCCTTTTCGCGTCATGTGTCGCATCGTGGCTACATGTGTCAGCGCCTCCGCTCTGCTGTCCCATTGTGATCACACTGCTGCGCTCCACAGATAAAAAAGGATGACAGGCGAGGATTAACGAACAGACTGCCTGCCGTTCCGTTTCATTTCAATGCGTGTTGGTGAATCCCGGAATCCGATAGGCTGCGGAGCCAGAGAGACACGTCCTTTATTTATTAAGAGAGCAAGAGGAGGAGGAGGGTTGTGGGGGAAAAAACTTCCGAAATGGTCATAATCCTCTGTGATGTTTGTTTTTTCTCTTTTCCCTCCAAATGCATGTTCATTTGAGCCCTGACGTGACTGCTAATCTGTTAGGACTGGTGCAGTGTTTTACCACCAGGTGGACCCTAAACCAAACTGTTGCTTGGACACTCACTCCCTCCATACGATACTGCCTAGTGCCTATTCTGTATCCAGTTCAAGTTACTTATGCACATAAACAATAAAAATCAAAGTAATTTAACAATATTGGCCTATATGCCTATATGCAGAAAGGAAAGGCCAAGGTCTGTCTCGCCATCTCTCAGTGATTCTACAATTCTGGGTGCAAGTCTCTGAGCTAGAAGCCAATGTTTACTGTATAATACAGTATTTTCCATAAACACCTAGGAGTATAGGATATACAGTATTTAGTCAATAATAGTCATTGTGGAACATAATAGACAATCAATATGTGATGTGAGTCATGCCAATGTCAATCATGTAATGTTGAAAAACTATATGCGTAAATGATTATGAAGTTACAAAAAAAAACCACAAGTGCGGGCTAATAAAAGGGGCATTTTATTAGGTGCAGAGGAGAGAGTATGCTTCAGTTTCAGTGATCCACTATGTGCATCTCTGCTCACGCCTTTGTATCACCACTTCAAATGTACTTTACGCGGTATCCTGCCCTGTTTACTGTAGATTCTCTCTCCTGATTGGATACAAGTAGTATGCTGAGCTGAAAATGTGTGTTTAAAAGCTGGAGATACAGGGAGACAGAACCCTGTTGCCGAACATATGGTACATTATGAAACGCTGTCTATAGCAAGAAGGAGCTATAGACTATACAGTAGAGGCTACAGTAGAGGCTACAGTACGATCAGAATGCTATACCATACATGTACGGTACTATAGTCATCAGATATGCATTCATCTGATCAATTTATATTTATTTTAAGGGTTGTACTGTATATTTAATCTCAATCTATAAATTAAAAGCAAATGTCAAGTCAAAATAGGCCTATTGTGTCGGCTCTTGACATGAGAAGCTTTAAGAACCTCATGACTGTGGTTTGGAAACCACAAGACATTTAAAACATCTGCCTTAGGTTTGGTTAAGTGGCGTGAAATATAGAGCTATGCTCAGTCATCTGAAACCATGTGGCAACAATGCATGACTTTAATGGGTTTTTAATAATAGGCATATAAAGACTTTGTGGTTACAGGAAAAGTGTACCGTCTGTGCACATTTGACCTAAATGTGTATATTGATCTATTTGTAAATGTGTTCTGCAAATTCACCTATTTGTAAACGTCTGCAAAAATGTCAAAACTCGTGAACCTTTCTTAATAAGGTTCACTGCTCCAATGGGAGTCACACGGTTTAATCAGTTTGTTTGATGGGGGAACTAGCTGCAATGCAACTCTAGAATCACTTTATAATACGGTTCATGAACTAATGATGAACTAATGCGTAACTAATGCATTTGTTAAACATTAGTTAAACATTAGTCAACCATTGGTTAATCATAATTCATCATTAACTTAACATGACTCATGATGATGATGATTCATCATGAATAAGCATTAGTTAACCATGAGTTTGTAGATGATTTATAGATCAACTTTTTTCACCCAAATCTATGCCCACAATGAGTCCTCATTGGCGGGTATGTTTAGTGAGCGAGTCGGTCTTTGTGGAGGTCCTTGCTGGTTGTACTCGTGGGTCATTTTACTCATTCTATGCCCAGGATGAGTGCTCAAAAGGTGGGTAGGGGTCTCTCCAGAGCCCTCCCTGGTGCTTTATGGATCATTTTCAACTCTTTTCAGTTTTCCCAATCTATAGGTCCTCTGGGGGTTATTTCCCCCCCTCATATCTATGGCCATTATGAGTGCTCGAACGTGGGTAGGGTTCTCTCCGGAGCCCTCCCTGGTGGTTTATGGATCATTTTCAACTCTTTTCAGTTTTCACAATCTATAGGTCCTCTGGAGGTTATTTTCCCCCCTCATATCTATGGCCATTATGAGTGCTTGAACGTGGGTAGGGTTCTCTCCGGAGCCCTCCCTGGTGGTTTATGGATCATTTTCAACTCTTTTCAGTTTTCCCAATCTATAGGTCCTCTGGAGGTTATTTTCCCCCCTCATATGGAGTCTATGGGGTCTCTTGGAAGGTCTCCCTGATATTCAATGGGTAATTTCTGGTATTTTTGGACAGTATCATCATTATGAACTACCATTACTTACTAGAGAGTTCATAGGTAGTTAATGGATATTTGCACCCCAAACTAAAGTCATGAACATTTAGCATTTATAACCCATTTGCTACATGTAGTTCATAGTTAGTTAATGGATATTTGCACCCCAAATTAAAGTCATGAACTTTTAGCATTTATAACCCATCTGCCATGTGTAGTTCATAGTTAGTTCATCATTTACAACTCATTAACTAACCAGGAAGTCATCATGAACTGGATATTTGTACACAAATCACAAACATAACATAAAGCAAAATACAATTACAAGCTATCTTTAAGAATGACTTTTATTGAGCCAGCCAGCCAGCCAGCCAGCCAGCCAGCCAGCCACACAACAGATACATAAAGAAACAAGACAACAGCTAATAAAGCAAGCCCCGGGGTGAGCAAGATCCAGCCCATGGTGGACTGGCACCCACACATCTGGCCCACCCGGTCCCCGCACGACCTGCAGTGCAACATCATGTTGTTAGAGCAAATATGGTTTGACTGTTATTTTATACTCTAAAGGACAACCCCACATGAAACCACCCCCACTGGTTCCCTTAGAACAGGGGTTTTCAACAGGTGGTCCGGGGACCACCAGTGGTCCTTGAGAGGGTTTCAGGTGGTCCCCAGGCTAAATGATGGAAAGTTGGTTAACCAGATGTAACTCTTGAGAATGTAAAAATGAAACCAAATGGACCCTTGTGGGTCCATTTGGTTTCATTTTCACACTATCACGAGTTAAAATATTCATCACCTGAATTAGCACTATTTAATTAAGAAGATGGACAAAATTTAATTAAGAAGGTGGACAAAACCAAAAGATTTCCTTAATTCTAGGTCGTTGGTGTGAAAATGTAATCAATTTGTGGTCCGTGACTCAAATGCTGAATGAATGCGTGGTCCCTGGAGTCAAAAAAGGTTGAAAACCCCTGAATTACACCACCAACAGCCAGCAAAACCTCAGCTCATCTCCACTGTGATCCAACCAACCAAAAAACCAAACCAGTAGAACAGTGGTTTTCAACCAGTGGTCCCTAAGAGGGTGGTCCCCAGCTAAGTTAGTTAACCAGATGTAACTCTTGAGAACGTAAAAATGAAACCAAATGGACCCTGGCGGGTCCATTTGGTTTCATTTTTACACTCTCAAGAGTTAAAATATTCATCATCTGAATTAGCCATTTTGGAATGTATGTTTTGCTTGTTTTGTTTCCCAAATCCAGCCTGGAATTGTGGACAAAAGCAAAATAAATCTTTAGATTTGGGGTCTGTGGGGCTAAAATATCCTCAAATGGTGGTCCGTGGCTCAAATCCTGAATAAATGGTGGTCCCTGGGATGAAAAAGGTTGAAAACCACTGCCTTTGAATGAGAAAACAAATGTTTTCTCATCGGTGCTCCGATGTCGAGTCAGGTCTCCATGGTGCTCCGATGTCGAGTCAGGTCTCCAGACCTCGCGTCTTCTTCTAAAGGATTGAATAAGTCTCTGAAATTCCCAGCCTACTGCTGAGAACCCCTTATCCTCTCCTCTTCTGAACAGCGTCGGCTGGTTTAGCTATGCTGCATCCACTACGTAGCTCGTTGTGCTAACTGGCCAACGAAAACGAGGCTGCAGGCCTGTCTCTGTCGGAAACACGGTGCTTAGCCTACCGCACTCTCTTTTGCTGTAAACTGTCTTAAACGATCTCTCCGACCTTTTCACATTCCCCGGCCACTCTCACAGACATCTCAGCCGTGTGTTCCACGCCACGGGCGTCGTGGCCATCGGGAGCACCGGGACTTTTCCCGGTGGCCCGCGCCACTTAGTGGCCTGGACGGGGTACAAAAAAAAATGTTTTTCTTTGAAACGTCCAGGGCAGGCCAGAGCGGCAGCCCCAGGCCATCCCAGGCCAGGCAAACTAGTGTTTCTTTCTCCTTCCAAAAATAAAAGGTGTCCTAGTACTACAGAGTTTAGTTGAGCAGTGTAAGTGACTGGTGTAACCTGATATCTTGCACCTGCATGATGCGCCGGACCGGAGAGAGCGAGTCAGTTAGAGGCAGCGCTACGCAGCTCCCAGCTGCCCAGCTGGCCTGGGATCAGTGGGGGACACCCCCCTGCCTGTCGCTTAGAGCATAGACAGAGATAGTTACGCAAACTCGGTTCACTTCATGGGGCCAGTCCAATGGAGGCTGCTCTATATAGACTTCTATTGAAAAAGGGGACAAGGTCGTCATTCAGGCTGCATGATCAGCGCCCGAGTTTCTGACCCCTTAATGTCAGTTCTATTAGATGGCTCTGCCTCTGCTGCAGAAGCATGCCTGTCGCGTGTCGAGTGAGGAGGAGGAGGAGGAGGAGAGCGAGAGCTAGAAAGTTATCAAAAAAGTAAACAACGGATAATGGATAAGAAAAAGAGGAAAGGTGGGCCTGAACGAGAGAGGGACAAGAGGAGAAAGGCCCTTGAAGAAGAAGGGGCAAAATGTTATAAATTAACCGAAATGTTTGGCAGCCTCCCTCCTCTCCCCCAAAGCCAGCCGTCGTTATCTGACAAAGACGTGCAACCCCCATCAACAAGTAAGTAGTAGTAGTAACCACAACACACACTGCTGCGAAGTGAGAGCTGAGAGGATAACAGACTATATTAAAACCAATGGAAAATATTGTTTTTTCGGGGACATACAGTATGTGCTCATTTCAGATTTGATAAATGGGCTGCCTATAGTAGGCCTACGAAAATGAATTGCATCTTAATGCATTTTTTGTATGTTCTTGTGTGTGTGGTGGCCAGTGTTGCCAACTGCCAAAATCCAAAATGCACTAGTGGCACTTCAGAATGTATTAGAATGCGCTAGATGCTTGCCTGGAAGGTGTGTAGACTTGGGATAATTCACATGAGATATATTTTTAATTTATGAGAGTGTAAAAATGAAACCAAATGGACCCTTGCGGGTCCATTTGGTTTCATTTTGTATGCTTTTGGTGGTGTGCACCCAGGCAAGAGGTCCAATTTAACCAAAGCACTTCCACTTGTTTTTTTTGCTTCTAAGGGAAACCTCAACCTGACTCTGATATGCAGTACCTAGACATAGACCTGCCTTTAGGCAGGTATATAGGCAGGTATATATGTTGTAGTCAGATGCCAGTGTGAGCAACTGATCAGTCTGTTATTTTTATTATTATCATCACTATTGCTATTTTCTTGTTATAATATTACTATTACTGTTATTGTTGCACACCATCTGCTTGTCTGTGTATTTTTGGTGGTGTGCACCCAGACAAGGAGGTCCAATTTAACCAAAGCACTTCCACTTGTTTTTTTTTGCTTGACTCTGCATGACTCTGATATGCAGTACCTTTTTTAGATATCCAGTGCCTTTAGGCAGGTCTAGGCAGGTGTCCAGGGCTTCTTTGGTCTAATGTTGTCCAATGTAGAAGCTTATTTTGTGCCTCTTATAAAGGATATAATATTTATCTAGAATCGCCATTTAGTGACGAACAATGGTAATGCACAGGTCCGTTTGAAAATAAACCTTTAAAGGAGTAGCCTTTAAAGGTTTGGGGGTTGGGGGTTGTGGCCTGGCAAAAGGCAAAGTCCAGATGGCCTGGCCAAGCCCACTCCGCCCCTGGCAGATGGGCTATAAATGCTAAAAGTTCATGACTTTAATTTGGGGTGCAAATATCCATTAACTAACTATGAACTACATGTAGCAAATGGGTTATAAATGCTAAATGTTCATGACTTTAGTTTGGGGTGCAAATATCCATTAACTACCTATGAACTACACGTAGCAAATGGGTTATAAATGCTAAAAGTTCATGACTTTAGTTTGGGGTGCAAATATCCATATGAACTCTCTAGTAAGTAATGGTAGTTCATAATGATGATACTGTCCAAAAATACCAGAAATTACACATAGAGACCGCATAGACTCCATATGAGGGGGGAAAATAACCTCCAGAGGACCTATAGATTGGGAAAACTGAAAAGAGTTGAAAATGATCCATAAACCACCAGGGAGGGCTCCGGAGAGAACCCTACCCACGTTCGAGCACTCATAATGGCCATAGATATGAGGGGGGGAAATAACCCCCAGAGGACCTATAGATTGGGAAAACTGAAAAGAGTTGAAAATGATCCATAAAGCACCAGGGAGTGCTCTGGAGAGACCCCTACCCACCTTTTGAGCACTCATCCTGGGCATAGAATGAGTAAAATGACCCACGAGTACAACCAGCAAGGACCTCCACAAAGACCGACTCGCTCACTAAACATACCCGCCAATGAGGACTCATTGTGGGCATAGATTTGGGTGAAAAAAGTTGATCTATAAATCATCTACAAACTCATGGTTAACTAATGCTTATTCATGATGAATCATCATCATCATGAGTCATGATAAGTTAATGATGAATTATGATTAACCAATGGTTGACTAATGTTTAACAAATGCATTAGTTACACATTAGTTAAGCATTAGTTCATCATTAGTTCATGAACCGTATTATAAAGTGTTACCGCAACTCTAGATTCTTTTATAATTGGGCTGAATCTAGAGTTGCCATTCGGTACATAGACTTCCCCATGATAAGAATTATCATCTGCGATTTGCTTGTACTAAACAGTGTTAAACTCACCAACACCAACCGCTGTATGGAAAAGTTGAATTAGGCCTATCCTCTATCAAAAGCATGCATAGAAAGAGATAGTGCGGGAAGCACCAGCCCAACCTGTTAATACAAATGAGTGCCTCCCAAGTCCGGTACTTGTATTTACTGACAGAAAGTAGCTCATAACATGTCTAATGTGGATTTTCATCAAACAAATGCTTTGCAGATAGAAAGAGGATAATTCAACCTTTCCATACAGCTGCAATGTTGTTTAACATTGTTTAATACAAGCAAATGTCAGATGATTTTTTTAACCAATCATTTGTACATTTCTGGATATAACTGTGCATTGCTAACCCGATTTCTAAACAGGCCTCAAGTTTTCTGTGTGTCTGTGCATTTTGGGCACATGTACGCAAATGGGTGTGCATGTGTTCACAGCACACATGAGTCTTATGGGGCATTCCACCCACTTCTGAAAGTAGCACTACAACACTGGGCTACATGTCAGGCCCAGATGTAACCTTCCCCAATTGGGGGGACAGGCAAAAATGGTATACCATTTTAGTTTAAATTCACCCCAAACTCCCCACATTAAATAGATCCTATGTATTTTGGCATGGTTATATCTATAACACAAAATCTGTCTTCTATTTTAAATATTTCCTTTACTTGTGTGACCCACAAGATTTCTATCACGTACAGGACTTATATTAGGCAAGTAAGCTTCAATAATAACATCAGTTGTAGTTGAAGTTGCAACAGGCACACATGGGTATTTTCTGCATGCCATCACGTTTTGTGCAGGAGCAGTCAGGGCAGTCAGGGCATAGGGGCATTGAACCCCATGCCCATGCTTGGCCATGAATGTGGCCTCAGACTGTCCTCAAACAGGCTTGGATCTAAGCATGATCGGGACATATCTGCATCCGATAAGGAGGGGAAATCAGAACCTGAGAGTTTGACTGTTCTCTCAGTGGTGAATATGAAACCCTGGAGGATCAGACTCCAGCTGGACTGACTGGTCAGAGAACAGCCGTCCTTTTTGGATCCCTGTTTTAACATACACATACCCACATTCAGGGTGTTCAGTACAGTCTGTGCCGTTTCGCCTCACACCATTGTAAATGCATGGAAAGAGTTTCCATGCATTTACAATGGTGCTTATAATGCTTAAAGGACCACTTCATCACTTTAACATATCTTCATATAATAGGTCCTCACTAATGCACACCAGTATTTTTTTCTACTCAATCTGTGTCTCACAGGAGGGCTGTGGGCAGTTCAGAAACCCGTCCTCCAATAACATCATTGATGGGAAACCCAAGCTAATAGAAATTGCTGTTGCAATGCGAAAATGGCAGCCATCGTTCTCTAAAAATCTAAATATTTTTTCAAAAACATATAAGAAAAAATCTGTTGAATGATGATGTCATTGGAAGACAGGTTTCTGAACTTCCCACAGCCATCCTGTGAGACACAGACCGAGTAGAAAATAAAGTGGTATTTTATTATCATTAGTGAGGAGTGAGGACCTATTATATGAAGATAGGTTGAAAAGTGGCGCAGTGGTCCTTTAATGCTGAGGAGACGAAGGAACATACTGTATAGGGTCTAGGAATCGCTGGAGATTTTAAATACGACACTAAGGGTTAAAAATATATTACTATCAATGCTATAAGCACACATCTAATCAAAGCACATTTAAGTAAATCCTGTAAACTGTATACTACAAGACTGCAGTTGCCATCAAGACATATGGTAAATAAACAGACACAGAGGCCTGTGTCCAGTGTCTACAGAGGAAACCTCATTTAGGCAAATCAACCACCAGAAGACAAACACACGCACACATGCAAAGCACGCTCACGCAGATGCACACAAAGTGAATTAGGCAAACCAACCACCAGAATAAAGACACAATGACCTTGACCACACACACACACACACACACACACACACACACACACACACACACACACACACACACACACACACACACACACACACACACACACACACACACACACACACACACACACACACACACACACACACACACACACACACACACACACACACACACACACACACACACACACACACACACACACACACACACACACACACACACCTCATGTAACCCTGGATAACCACACATGGCGAAGACCTCAAACCCTTAGATCTGCATATATGGAGCTGACCTGTTTCGAAATTCCGTATGTTGATCCTTCCTCAACTGTCCTTCCTGTTCTGACCTCAGACCTCATTAGACCCCCCCCCACACACACACACACACGACACGTTCTGGCCAGTATATGCTGCATGCCAAAGCGCCAGTGCCTGCCCAGCAGTCTGCCACCACCCAGGCGATGCGTGCATGCTTCTTCTAGTCCTCTGGTACAGCCTGTCTGATAAACTATTCAATCAATCAATCAATTGAAACTCCCCCATATAGGCTTTGGCCTGACAGCGTGCCACGTGTTCAAATCCTGTTCATGACGACCTTTGCTGCAACTGATTAACTGATTGAGATTAATTAATTACAGAAACAACAATGCAATTAAAATAACTCATTTTAATTTTGCACCACAAAACCTTTTTCAGTGGACAAATTTCAGGTGTAACGATAATGGTGTAGTTTGGAGAAGAAGCCCTCTACCGAGTGCTGATCTAGTTCTTGTTTGGAAATGAGTGATGAGTAGTAAGAATAATGTCTTTGCAAATATACAGAAAAGTCAAAAGCATGTTGCAATAAAACATTTACAACTATACTATATCTAATATACTGTGTATATCCAGGTGAATGTAGGTGGGTGTGTCCAGGTGAATGTAGGTGGGTGTGTCCAGGTGAATGTAGGTGGGTGTGTCCAGGTGAATGTAGGTGGGTGTGTCCAGGTGAATGTAGGCGGGTGTGTCCAGGTGAATGTAGGTGGGTGTGTCCAGGTGCAAGTATAGGTGTGTGGCCATCATAAGAACAGTGTGACAGCCTGCTCCTCACCAGACTCACAGGCAGCTCTGTGAGCCCCGTGTTACGTATAGACAAGCAGATCACACAGAGGACTACAGGCTACTGAACTCTGCCCTGCACTCTTCTCTGCTTGAAGTGTAGGAACAACCTGTGAAAATGGTGAAGAAGAGGAGCTCATTCATGATCCTCCTATCCCTCTTCATCGTCATTGCTGCTCTTCCATTGGAGGCGTCTGTTCCGAGGAAAACGTTTCACTATGTGAAAGTGAAGAAATCCTGGTCTAATGCCCAACAGTACTGCAAGGAGAAGTTCACTGACTTGGCTTCTGCTGGTGATCACAAGGAACAGCTGATTGAGATTGTGAAGAACGTAGATAAATCGGAGTGTTTGTGGATCGGCCTGTACAGAGACCCTGGGAACCGTTCGGTCTGGAGGTGGACAGGAGAGAGGTTAGTCGTGTTCTTATTCTTAATTCTTAAAGTTAATAGAGGCAACTTTTTAGCCAAAAAATCTAAATAGATATATAGCTTTTTTGCCCTTTGCCCCTCTACGTTGCTTCTACAACGTACTTTGACCAGAACTTTGTTGTCAACAAATCATGAAAACAAAACATTCAACCAGAAGTTCAGAAAAGAAGTCCAGAAAAGAGAGAAACCACTGAATATTCATAGATAGTTTTTTTGGGGGGGAATTGTTGTCAAGAAACCCTAAAACACATAAAATATGAACCATAAAGTGTTATTGATGTCACAAACCCTTTACATTATATCCATTCATTTTGCAGAGGAGATGCTGCACGTGACACAAACTGGCAAACTGGAGAACCTGAAATGAGGAGTTGCACCATTTCCATGAATAAAATGTGGCACAATCGTAAATGTTCTCATACATATAGATTCTACTGCTCTGATGGGGACAGTGTCCGACATGAGACTACAACTATGAGTTGGTTTGATGCCGAGAAGAAGTGTGACGACTTGTCCATGGAGTTGGCCACCGTCACACAGGATAACCAGCACAAGTTCAAGTTCAGTGGAACCTTTTGGATTGGACTGCACATACCCCCAAACACACCTGGAAATCACACATCCAAAGACATCTGGAAGTGGACTGGAAAGGACTCAAACTACAGGAGTTGGGCTAAGGGATATCCAGACCATGAGGACTGTGGCTGTCTTGACGTCGCCACTCAAGCGTGGAGCAGTGTTCCTTGCCGTTCCTCTCGATGGTTCATCTGTTTTGCTGACAACGTGGTCCTGGTGAAGGAGAACAAGACATGGGAGGAGGCTCTGGAACACTGCAGGGCCATCGGCAGCGTCAACCCCAGCCAACACAATCACTACCGCGAGCACCGCTATGACCTGGTGAGCCTGCAGTCCGAGTACGACCACCACTACGCCAGGGACAAGATCCAGGAGGCCACCACCAATGAGGTTTGAGGGTTTGGGTGGACGGGTCGCATTGTGCCTATAGCGGAAAGAAGTTTGATGAAATGCATGCCAGAAACTGTAATTCACGGGGACTACAAATTTCATGAAACAGCGGCCACCAAAAAGGGTTCGTTAGAAACAGGGTACTGCAGGCAGCACATAAAGTCCACTGAAATTCCACTGTAGTTAGCCTACCCTTAAAACAATATGAAATGAACAGAAGACTATATTGATTTGAATAAAAATGTGATTCCAAATGTATGAAGTGTCTCTGTCAACACATGTTGTTGTTTTCTCAACAGAGGACGTGTTTCACATTTAATTTACCACTTGAATAAGTTACCCATAATGTTAACAGAGCAGAGAGGAGACGGCAGACAGAGAACCTGCCGCTTTTAAATGACGTCACTGTCTTTACGAGGCTACAATCGCCGACTTTGAAGAGTCGAATTCTCAACAATACACACCAATCCCGACTGACTTTGTTCATTCATGTCTATTTGGTACATGTCACAGCTTATTATTATGTTTTACCTAACTCGGAGCTCTGACAGTTGTTTTACTGTTGTCAGCTTGTTGTATTAATAAATGTGGCTGATTAATTGGGAAAATAAGCCAGTTATATTTGGAGGAGTGACATATACTGACATTTTCAACTACCATAGTGAATTCTGCAGAGGAGTATTAACTAGTCTTGTAAAATGCCGTTTGTATCATTATAAACAAATACATAACATATGAAACAAAACACAGCTAATATATCTGAGTATTGAAAATCTCAAGGGATGGGACCATGACGTATATACTGTGCGACCACATTAAGTTGAGATTTATAATGCTAGTACATTTGAATTTCTGATGGAGTATATTATAGTACATTGTGGGCTGTATATTGAGATGGCAGGTGTGTGACAGTAATAAGGACAAATAAATTATATTTTATACGTCATCAGAACACAGAATAAATCGCTACAGCCTCAGTAATAAATTAGTGAAATGACGGTATTTTATGACAGCGATTGCAGGGATTGCACTGGCCGCTGCAATACCCTGTTCTAACGAACCCTTTTGGGTGGCCGCTGTTTCATTTGGGGGCGTGAAATTTGTTGTGCCCGTGTGTCTCTATGGAGGTGGTGAGCAGCAATTTGCCCACAACCTCCCTACAACCCACACGTCTTTGCATTTGTGTGTGCATAAGTTCCTGTCATCTCTTGAATTGTTGCCAGATTTGCAAGAGAAACAAATGGCCAGGCACAGTATATGAAATCAAGCACCAATGAAAATAGCTGATCATCAAGCTCACAGCGACACATTCTGAGGTTGTGCATCTGTAACTTAAAAAACGAATTGAGAATAAATTGAAATATTTGGAAGAAGGCACAAAATATTTTCATTTGGATGAGTGTGGGCCATTACAATGTTAATCTGGGGTTTCTTGATGTGAAGAAATGTGTGAAGCACTGGTTTAAACTTTAAGAAGCAAGCCCAAATACGTTCTACATGTACACGTTAGAAACAAGGCCCAAAAAACATCAATCAGCAACTATTTGCATGTGACTTTACAGGGAAAAAAGGCAAATGTTGCTTATAATAAGTATTGCTCACACAAGGAGCCCAGTACATTGGCAGGGAAAATTGTCAATAGTGGCCTCCCTGTTTGTCAGTTGAGGTCATAGATCAGGGGTTTTCAACCTTTTTCATCTCAAGGACCACCATTTATTCAGGATTTTAGCCACGGACCACCATTTTAGGATATTTTAGCCCCACAGGCCCCAAATCTAAAAATTTACTTTTCTATTGTCCACAAATCCAGCCTGCATTTGGGAAACAAAACAAGCAAAACATACATTCCAAAATGGTTAATTCAGATGATGAATATTTTAACTTTTGAGAGTGTAAAAATGAAACCAAATGGACCCGCAAGGGTCCATTTGGTTTCATTTTTACGTTCTCAAGAGTTACATCTGGTTAACCAACTTAGCTGAGGACCACCTGGAACCCTCTCAGGGACCACTGGTGGTCCCCGGACCACTGGTTGAAAACTCCTGTCATAGATGATTGGCGTGATATATGTAACAAAATGAAAATAGCAAATTACTGGGATTAAATTAATACCGTTCTGATCTGATTACACTTTTTAACACACTCTGTGTGCACTGCACACTGACTCAACCCACTGAGCATTCTCTCATTGAAAAAAAAAAAATAAATGGTAGAGCACGGTTTTAGGGGGACATATTGACCTTTTTCCCTGCCAAAGTGCTGGAGAAAAAGTTGTGTGTGCGACCCATCCGGTGGGAGTGCCACGGGAAGTAGCGTCACAGTGTTTACATGCTCGCGTGGGCGGACACTCTTGTGGCATGGCCAGACTGTTGCATCCCACTGTCCCACCCACATTCACAATAAGGATTACATTTCTACATAGCCGTGCAATAGAGATGCACAGTGACGTCACCGCCCCGGTTCCGGAAGTCTTTTCCCCATTCATTTTTCTCATAGACTTTTCGAAAATAATTTATATCAAGACGATTACGCCGCGGCCAAAGCCAACTCAGGTCGTGACAAATCATGACAACAAACACAACA
Organism: Benthosema pterotum; assembly: GCA_039105355.1. Classification (NCBI taxonomy): domain Eukaryota; kingdom Metazoa; phylum Chordata; class Actinopteri; order Myctophiformes; family Myctophidae; genus Benthosema; species Benthosema pterotum. The sequence goes on from CM076974.1 coordinate 7,160,192, forward strand.
TCGTCATATAATATATAATTAGGAAGAAGTAGAAAACGGCATGATACAAGACTTTTTGTTTCGTTTTTCATCTTAGAAATTATTTTATTGTCCCAAAAGTTTGTGTGTGTCATCATGATTCGTCACGACTCGAGTTGGCTTTTTCCGCGGCGTAATCGTCTTGATATAAATTATTTTCGAAAAGTCTATGAGAAAAATGAATTGGGAAAAGACTTCCGGAACCGGGGCGGTGACGTCACTGCGCATCTCTATGATTGATTGGTTTAAGTATATTACAGTTTGCTGTGTCCAAGAGTATAGAGCCATAGAGTATAGGTCGAGGGATCTACAGTACAAGCATGTGGGATTGTACGTCACCCATCTTGATTTTTTTTACAGATAAAAGTATCTTTTTTTCAAATCCTGTACAGGAAAACATTGCATGTTTTGAATAATAATTTTGAAGCTGATTAAAATAATTCAAATCATCAGATTCAAATCGTTCAATCATTCAAATTATTCAACAGCCCAAAAATAAAAAATATACAAAATGCAAAATATAATGAATGCAGAATGCATTGTTTTGTTTGTTTTTTGTTTTTATTTTATTTCTATGTTCCCTTAACACTAATCCTGGCCCTAACAGCAACTTTGGCACAAACACTATCATCAGTCTATAGTTTTTGTTATATTCAGAATCAAAAAATATTTGTAATTTAATAACAAAGATAGATACAGCTTGGAGAAAAAGCTCTAAAGTCTAAACCAACCAGTTGTCCCTGAGATGATTACAGGTGGTCCACGGGTTAAATGATGGAAAGTTGGTTAACCAGATGTAACTCTCTGAGAGCGTAAAAATGAAACCAAATGGACCCTTCCGGGTCCATTTGGTTTCATTTTACCCTCTCAAGAGTTAAAATCTCCACCATATAATTTACCCCAAGTCTATAAAACGAGAGAATGTAGAAGATTAATGGTCATTTTGATCCATTGTTTGCCTGTTTTGTTTCCTGCCCAGGTGTGGACAGCTCTGCGTTTCCTGGCTGGCCGGTGGCTCTGGGTGGACGGAGAACCACAGCAGTACCAGGACCTGCCCCTGTGTCCAGCCTGGGGCCGGCACTGTGGAACCCTGCCCAAAGACACCAGCACCCAGTGGCAGATCAGGGACTGCATGGAGAGAAGGAACTTCCTCTGTGTCAAAAAACAGCCATGAGGAACGGTATAGGCCTGCACTGCAGGAACGTAGTTAAAGGGGAACTGCACCCATTTTCTACATTTTACTACGTCATTAATATAGCTTAGATATGTTGTGTGGATATGATCAAAAAAAATCTTGAAAATGGGTGGAATTCCCCTTTAAAGGTAGGGGAAGTGATTTCACTTTTGTCAGATATCAACCCCCAGTGCCAGTGCACACGGCTGGTACTACACGATGAATTTCAAATCACTTACCCTACCTTTAATTTGTGGTCATTACTGTAGAGAGATTATATGCTGTATAGATAGATATCTGTCTGCTGCTGGGCAGAGACCAGCTCTAAAATGTTCATTTTTGAGTCAAATTATTATTACTATTATTTTTACCCTTATTATTATTATTTTATTCTACTCAAGAAGGTTGCGAACTTTGCTGCTTTAGCACACAATGAGGGTTTGGTGAAGTTACAGGTACTGTACCGGTAGCTGGTTTTGTCAGAAGCACTTTTTAAATTATCATTGGTTCGGTATTTTTTTTAACCAACACACAGGCATAAAGGCTATGCAACAGCATTGATTCATGAAAAAAATATATATATATAGAAATCTGAAAAATCGAGTTAGCTGGTATCTGCCGGACAGCAAAGATATATCCAATCCAATCCACGTTATTTAGATAGCACATTTCACAATGCAAAGGTATCCAAAGTGCTTTACAAAAAGGATAAAAACAAACTAAAAGCTAAAACAATATACAATGTGTGGTTAGTTATATTCATTTACAGCAATCAGTCATAGCAGTACATACAGCATGGTTTTTCCATATTATAAATGTTTTTTTCCCCCACACATTAAATATCCTATTTTGAGTGTCAGCCGATGCATTGAATTTTGAGCTATTGTTGTTTTCTCTTCTTTATCTGCAAAGTAACAGTTTATAGCATTGGACCAGCATGGCCTCTCACTCCAAGCACTGCAACTGCAAGGGTAATGTAATGTAACGTCAACAACTACAGCAACAATACTAAAATAGCAGAACCTGTGGGTAACATCACAACAATGACAAGTGTCCATAGGCCAGTTGATCAAATGAAGACATTAATGATATAAACGTCTGTCAATTTTTTTTTGGTAGAAGTAGGCCCTACTCTTAACCGTAAAGTGAAGTAGAGTCACGGCACATGTCCTCTTTTGCTGTCATTTTATTTAAAAGACTACCGTTTTACATTCTTTGCTTTCTTTAGTTTTAAGAATTTTAACTATAGGAGGGAGCATAAACCCCAGGACATTATAACTAGCCACAAGGGTTCACAGAATCTACTGAATGTGAAGGAGGCATCACACCACCCTGCACTTTACACAATCCATAGAACGGGCATGTCTGACTCAGACGCTCAATATGGCAGTTTGTCACATTCAGTAGATCATTTGTGGACAGATGTAATTTCCTGGGTTTTTTAGGACTCTGTGGGCTCCATTTTCGTCACACGCTAAACCCCTTATCCCCTTTTCTTTTCTTTTTTTTTTTTACCATTTTGATAACGTTTTTGGAATAGTTCAACATGCCAATCTATTGACAACTTGTGAGCTTGTAGATTGGGCTTTTTAAAATAGTTTTAAAAGTCAAATAAGTTAAGGGATAAGGGGTTTAACAGCAACGAAATCTAGGCCCATGTGTGTGAGACTGTCTCCCACCATTTCTTTCAAACTACCAAGTGACCGAGAACAGTGCTCTGAAAGTGAAAACAGAGAATCTGCCCTTTCAGCTCAGCTTTAATAATTTACTTAAACCTTATGCTTGCCCACATAATCTCTGACCAGTGCATGCTGTACGTGTATTTCAGGCAGCCTAGCACAAAGAAACAAAGGCATGGTATTGATTACCCAAACTCAAGGGTCTCCTGCGACCTTTTTGACCCTACTTGCCCTATGGCAGGCCGTCAATATATCAGGCTGTAAATTTGTCAATGCTCCCACCCAGAAAATCATTATTTGTGCACAAATTCAACAGCATTATAAGAAATATGAATGCATAATGTGACATGGTGTGGGTTCCTCCAGATACAGTACAACACATCTCTCTTTTATTTGCTGCAATGACAATTTGAAATCAAAGGAATTTGCTACATTTTCTCTCCTTTGAATACTTTGGTTAGCACATTCGACAAAAACAATGGTTTCCATAAAACAAACATTTATCTGTCAGTCTGCCCATCTGCCTGGTTTAACAATGCATATAGCTATAAGGTAAAATATCAAGTGGTTGACATTAATGACAAAGTAGAGTTAGAGTAGCCTACATTTCTTTTTTTCTTCAATGTAATCTGATTTTCCTCTTTGTTCTCTTCCTCTGTGTTCGTGTGTCCTTGAGTTTTGTCTTAATCCTCTGTGTCCGCCTTAATGATTCTTTTATGTAAAGCATCTTGAATGTCCTTGTTTAAATTTGACATACAAATAAACTTGTCTCTCAGGTAAATGCCTTTTAATTTGACTATGCACTTAGATCATTCCTGGATGAGACAATCTGGTAAATGCCCACATTAAAAGAGCATTGAGTGATGCTCGGTAACAACATCTGCACATGCACACTCTCTACAGTGGGGGGTAGCTTGGGAGCAACAGGCCAACAGCACGTGCTGAGATGGAAAAAAAATAAGTGATATTTGAATTACTGTATTTTCTGTACTATAAGGTGCACCTTCAATGAATGGCCTATTTTAGAAGCGTTTTCATATATACAGGCGCACCGGCTTGCAGTCAACATAGGATAGAAGCTACTGCAGTCAAACGATCCATATAAGGCGCACTGTTGTTTTTTGAGAAAATGAAAGGCTTTTAAGTGTTCCTTATAGTCCGGAAAATATGGTAAGTGAACTGTTTAATATAGCATTTATAAGACCGGTCTGTCTTGCACTCTGTGAGTCTGTCAGTCCGACCGTCTGTGAAGAGCTCATCTCTGCCACACATGCTCCCTGGATATCAACGACAAATTGATACAGATTTTCACATCTTCCTTTCAGAGCACAACCAGGAGGCCAACTTTTGCAAGGCACAGTTTTGTACAAAAATCTGACCAACATTTCAACATTTTTTGAACAAAATGTCTAAAATCAATCAATTAAAAAACAAAAACAAAATAATAGCGCCCAACCGATTCAGCCCATCATATCGGGGGACATATGCATTCCCCTCTTCTATTGGAGATCCTATCATATCGGTGAAACCCTCATGAGAAAACACTATTGAATCACTACTCATTCAATCGTGTTTTTGCTATTGTGATTGAGTAATGATTTGTGTAGTGATTTTTGTAGTAAAATATAGAGAAATGGCCCGTTTCACTACTGATATTACTACATAATTCCTATTCAAATCACTACCTGGCTGCTACTTAATTACTTCAGCCTCACACTATGGCTTTTTGGAAAGAACTATACAATCACTATACATTTATTGTTGAATTATTACACAATGCTTACACATTTACTGCTGTATCTCTACACAATCCCTATAGAAAATACTGATTTAGTTTTTGTTTTTACACAAACCCTATAACGGTTTGTGTAGATACAAAAAGTGTTTTTTCATGAGGGAATTGTCACCGATAGAATTTGTGATAGAAAGTGTGCACAGTGCACACTACTAGCTGCTACAGTATATTCGATGTTTATGTGCCAAAGTGATGCCAATAGTAGTTGGACTGGTATTTGTTTGTCTGTGTCGCTATTCACTCTACTCAATTTGTTCCTTGACATCTAGACTGAACAAGATAAAAACATAAAAAGGTCTTTAATAAAGACACTGGCTTAAGAAAGCAGTTTGCACATAATCTTGTGCAAAGATTGTGTGCCGATATGCTTGTGCAGTGGTACCGTCACATTGACAGTAGTACAGGCAAATTGCTTTCTTAAACTAATGTCTTTATTCAAGACCTTTCTTTCTTTTTTATCTTGTTCAGTCAAGCTGTCAAGGAACAAATGGGGTTTAGAGTGAATAGTGACACAGATAAACACATACCAGTCCAACTCTCCAGCACCATTGGCATCACTTTGCCACACAAGCATAAAAACACTGTAGCAACTACTGTAGTACTGTGCACTGTGCGGTTAAAATCCTATTTGTGGCAATTTCACCGATACGATAGGACCGCCAATAGGAGGTGGGACCCACCGTTATGACCCCCGATACAATGGACCCATTCTATCCGTCGGGCTCTAGTCCATTTGGTCCTATTTGTACATTCTCAGGAAAAATGTTGAAAGTGGGTGGAGTTCCCCTTTAAGTTAGAACAATAGAGCTGCGCAGTGACGTCACCGCCCCTGTTCCGGAAGTCTTTTCTCAATTCATTTTTCTCATAGACTTTTCGAAAATAATTTATATCAAGACGATTACGCCGCGGACAAAGCCAACTCGAGTCGTGACGAATCATGATGACACACACAAACTTTTGGGACAATAAAATAATTTCTAAGATGAAAAACGAAACAAAAAGTCTTGTATCATGCCGTTTTCTACTTCTTCCCAATTATATATTATATGACGATATTGTGTTTGTTGTCATGATTTGTCACGACCTGAGTTGGCTTTGGGCGCGGCGTAATCGTCTTGATATAAATTATTTTCGAAAAGTCTATGAGAAAAATGAATGGGGAAAAGACTTCCGGAACAGGGGCGGTGACGTCACTGCGCAGCTCTATAATGAAGAGAATTCTGTCACTCACTGCGACAGCTCCACACTGTGGAGCTGTCACTCACTGCGACGGATGATCATGGTGTCCACGGCCGTGTCATACACATGCAATACAATGCCTTTAACTACAGCATACTACATACTACAACTAAACTATAGAAACAGCTGAACTATAACAACTATAATATACTAATAACTATATGACAGCTATGACCCATTTATAAGTGAGGTATTAATAAACTACAGGGAAACCAAAAGTATAGAAAATGTATGATTAATCTTAACAGAATTAACAGTACTGAGCAGAGTGAGTGGTACGTGTGCAAGGGAGAGATAGCAGCAGTTCATGTTCTAACATCTCTATGATTTGTTATTACACATTACAATATTACACTGACAAACTTGGTGATCAACTTGATTGATTCTGTGCTAGCCTCGACACCCAGGCTTTCATTTTCGTCCGCGTGACAAACCTGGAACCTACTTCACTTATACTTACTTTACTTTTATAAGTTTTCACGAGTTTACTTTTTGGATTGTGCAGAAACAGGTAAGAATTGTGTATTGTGGAAACCTTGTGACCTGCGATTTCAAAGCCTTTCATGTGACCTCATCTCAGAGCTACAGAGTGAGTGTAGAGTATTGAGGGAACGTATTGGGGCTAGTTTTATAATTGGTGTGTATTTGATAAACCCTGTGTAGCAGCAGGTGGCTACAGCCTCTGTCGTGATGGCCTCCAAAGTCTAGTATCCGCCCCTGGACCAAAGGGATGTCCCTTTGGTCTAGTGGTTATAGATGTTGGACTTTCACGTGGGAGACCCGGGTTCGAATCCTGGGCGTTACACCTGCACTCATGTTTTGTATTGATTTGTCATGTTTCTGTCGTGTTTTCCCAGATTCGAAAATAACTGTGTGCACAGGCCGACCTACCAATTATACTAGTCACTTTATTGTCTTGCTTGATCAAGCCAAGTATACACTCGTCACTTTGTCTTATCTCGCCTGATCAAGCCAGTTATACACTTGTCACTTTATTATATATCTTGTCCTATAAGATTTTAATGCCTTGAAATCAAGAAATGTAATAAAGTTGTTAAGTTTGTTCCACACAATGCCTCTCATAAATTGTTCCTGTTAAATGGGAAGTTGGTCAGTTATAAGTGTGTTTTAGGGGTTCCTCCTGCCCCCCTTAACAAGCGGTGGTGTAGTCAGACTACAATCATCCAGTTACTACATTTGTCAAGACAGAAAAAACCTTTTCCACTCTTCCACAAAACAATAAAACAATAGCACAACAATAAAGCAACAAGTAACAGCAGTGCAACAGATGAAGGCAATAAAGTGCTAGCTAACTGTAACAACCTAATTATAAGGTGAATGTGCTAAACTAAAATAACCTAAATTGTACAAATGAAGTGTACTACAACTATAGCTAACTAGTTTACTACAGTGGTTTTCAAGCATTACTATTTATTTATTCAGCAGATGAATATTCTAACTCTTGTGAGTGTAAACATGAAACCAAATCGGGTCCAACTACAGCATACTACTGTAACTGTACATACTACAACTAAACTAGAAACAAATTCTAAACTATAACTATAACAACTATGACGACTATATATACTAATAACTATATGACAGCAATGACTGTAGCAACCCATTTATAGGTGAGGTATTAATAAGCTACAGGGAAACCAAAAGTATAGTAGGCTAAATGTATTATTAACATTAACAGTACTGAGCAGGGTGAATGGTACATGTGCAAGGGAGAGACAGACAGCAGCAGTTTCTCTCTGAGATTTTTTTCTGTTTTGAATGATGAAATGCTGTTGGTTAGTGCTGCCACTGTTGTAGTGGGGGGGATTGCATGGATAGACACGACACCTGTTGTCATGGGAAGGAGCCATCATATCTGACTCTGAGCAATTTACCAAAACGTTAACCTCGCATCACGTCACCAGGCTTTCCAGTGACGTAGCCGCTGTATTGTGTAGGTTCAGGTGGTCACACGTCGTTGTGACCGTGACATCACGGACGGCATGCATGCGTGCGTGCATGCTTGCGCGCGCAGCTGCAGTACTGCAGACACATACATAACAAAGGCTTGCTTGTTTGTTGTGCAACTAATTGCGACTGTTACTCTCCTCCTCCGCATTAATACAGACAGAGGATCGACCGGTTTGTGCTGTGCTGTGGTGGCGCGGCTTCATTAAGACATTCTTGCAGGGATTGTGTGGCGCGCGCGCGGGAGGGAGGGAGGGAGAGAGAGAGAGAGAGAGAGAGGCGCTTTGCATATGATTACTTTTCACATGAAATCCCCCTTTAAAAGCCCCCTTTCTTAGCTCACATACATACAGGCAGAGCCGATCGGCACATCACCAGATCAGCGGCTGGATTTATAGGAGTGAGTGAGTGCATGAGGGCTGGTCTGTGCTCTGCTGCTGCTGCTGCTGTTGTTGTTGTGGATTTTTCTTACACTTTATACGGAGTCTAGTACTAGCTCGCCTTCATAATTCATCCATCCAGACAGACCACCGGTCCAGGATCATCATGGTTTCTTCGTACCCTCTGCCGGAGGGCTTCTCGGAGTTCGACGTGTTCTCGCTGGGATCGTGTCTTCTCGTGGAGGGTGAGTGAGTTCACTTTATATTGTGGTTTGATGGAATTCGCTGTTGTTATTGCTGTTGCGCCAACTGTCGTTAACCTATAACCACGCATTGGAGCACTCGTGTGATCCGTCTGCAGCACTAGTCTGCAGTGTGCACAGCTGTGTGTGTGTGTATGAGAAAGCTTCAATTCTGCACGACGTGTCTGCAATCCGCAGGCATGCACTGTGCGTGCGTGCACGTCTGCACTATGATCACTTTCGAGCATATTCATTGCTTATCCCAACACATTATGTAATTGCGTATCGATTTGTTTGTTTGCCATGCACGTTGCGCAAGAGTCGCGCTGCGCGCACCGTGGCTATTCATTTCTACTAGTAAAATGAAGTCTGCACTGCAGTTCTTGTTTTTCATTTTCATCTCGTATTACTAAAGGTCTTCTCGGGTTCCTCCTGAACGCGGTCACGGTCGTGGCTTTCCTGAAGATCAGAGAGCTGAGAACGCCCAGTAATTTCCTGGTGTTCAGCCTGGCTCTGGCTGACATGGGCATCTCTGGCAACGCTACCATCGCCGCTTTCTCCAGCTTTCTGAGGTGAGGAGGGGCGGATCTAGGCATGGCCGTGGGGTCATGTCTAGATATTTCAATATTGATTTGAAACACTACTACTGCTACTTGTCCCACCACTAAACCAACAGCATTTCATCATTGAAATCAGAAAACTCTCAGACCTTTAGCTTTATGCAGGCTGCATGCCTGTTGCAGCTACAGCAACAACTGATGTTATTATTGATGCTTTACTTGCCTAATAAAAGTCCTGCACCCATACCATTTTTTTATTCTGCCCCCCCCCCCCCCCCCCCCCAATTGGGAAATGTTACATCCGCCCCTGGAGGTGAGTGACGTAACCCGTTACCTATGCATAATACAGGCTACGTAAGAAGATGGTCACATCTATTTTAAAAAATGTGTGCATGTCATCAATATTTGTTTTTCATACTTTGCATAGGCTAATGCAGGGGTTTTCAACCTTATTGATACCAGGCGGGTTGGGCACTATTTACTCAGCATTTGAGCCACGGACCACCATTTGATGACAGAAAACTAAATATTTTGCCTTTGTTCACAATTCCAGGCTTTATTTTCGCAAACATTCTACATTCTCTAACTGTGTAGGCTTAATTAAGTGGCACTAATTCACATGATGGACCCAACTTTGAGAACCACTGCAACGTTACTGACCATCACCTGCATCTAGAGATATGCCAGATTCTTCCTCACTTCTCTGTCTATAGGATTATTACTGTATATCGTCCTCATTGTCTTCACATTTTGCACAGTTAATATAAAACACATTCAATCACATTTCAGCCACCTCTTTGCCCACTAGGCCCAGTGGCCCACACTACGCAACATCATCAAACAGCAACGCACAATTATGGTAATGTAGTATTACGCAGAAGCGGGGATCGAACCCGGGACTCCCACTCGCCAGTCCAACGCACAGCAAGTCGCACCAATAGGGCTGAGCCCGATTGGCGGGGCTGTTGTCGCTGGCTCATGGCTGGGTGCTACAGTAACATCATTTGTAGCACTGTAACTATTGTTGTCTATAGTTACAGTAGTTAGAGTGAAATCAGAAATGTGCTTGTCCTTTCAAAGTTTCATTTTTACAATCTCAAGAGTTAAAATATTCTTCTGAATTAGCCCAAGTCTACACAACTAGAGAATGTGTAAGATTAATGGTCATTTTGATCTGTATGTTTTACGGTTTTGTTTCCCAAATCCAGCCTGGAATTGTGGACAAAAGCAAAAGAAACCTTTAGTTTTGGGGTCTGTGCTGGGGCTAAAATGTCATCAAATGGTGGATTAATAGTGGGCCCTGGTATCAAAAAGGTTGAAAGCCACTGGTCTACACCATGCATCAATTAAATTAAACATCAGGGAACTAATGCCACTAATGCATGCCAGTGAACGCCACTCTTTTCAGACGGTACAGTAATGCTGATCAAATGCATATTTTGAACAATTCAAGGTCAATCAATACTGTAAAGGACCAAATAAAACTTTTGATAAGGACCATGATCCTCCAGTGTGCAGAACCTTTCCGCAATGATTCTGACCAGCACTTGGGTTTTTTGCCAATGCATAAAATGGATGATCAATACATGTACTCGTGATGCATCACAATACAAAAAATAGATGAACTAATGGGGGACTGTGTCCTTTCTGACTGCAGGTACTGGCCGTATGGCTCACACGGATGCCAGTTGCACGGATTCCAGGGTTTCCTCACAGCTCTGGCTAGCCTCCACTTCATCGCTGCAGTCGCATGGGATAGATACCACCACTACTGCACTAGTAAGCTGGAACATACTGTAATAACATCACTATAGTAGTGATTAGACCAGGTGATACTGGATCAGGAGGCAGAGTGGCTTCCTGGGAACCATAAAGATCACGGGTTCGACCCCCAGCTCCTCCTCGGTTAGAGACAAAGGCCTAGATTTTCGTCACCGCTAAATCCCTTAAAAAGTATTTAAAAAGGAAAAAAAAAAAATAGTTAAAATGGCCAGTCTACAATCTCACAAATAGATTGTCACGTTGAACTATTCCAAATAAGGGGTTTTGCGCATGATGAAAATGCCCAAAGTGTCCTTGAGCAAGACACTGGAACCCCTAACTGCCTTGCGTGGTTCCCTCTGCTGTCTCTGTGTGGTTGTTAATGTACTCAACTGTATCTCTGAATGTCAAGCAAAATTAACGTGCACCATTTATCATTAAAGTGAGCAAAAAACACCAACAGTGCACTAGTAAATGATCTCAAATAGCTCTCACTGAGCAAAGTGAGCTGTAGACTTTTAATTATTATTTCAATGCATTTTCCAAAAAAGAAGTGAAATGAATAAATCAAAAGAAGGGGGAAAAAGAAACTAACATAACTATACATAACATTGCATGAAATGATCATAGTGAAAATAGCCGATCCACATCTCACCATGTGTTACTAGTTTGGGTAATTTGAGCAGGAACTACTGGCCTCAATTGTACCCCGCAGCCCGGGGATATCCTGTGATCCAACAATGGCACTGGTTGTAACATAACAGTAACAAACACATAGTCTACAGAGTCAACACATTATTGTGTCCATCTACAACCCTGGAATGCTGTACCCCGGGGCCATGGGACACACTGTCTCCATTCTATCTTTCATCTTAAATGATTCTTAAGTGCAAACAACTTTTTCTTTGGTCCACTACCTTTTGCTCATGGTTATTTCTTGTTAAATTTTGAAGTAACTAATTTTATTTTCACTCGTCAATTACAGCATTACCTCCCCAAACCCATCTACCGTAAAAAAACGCTCTGAAAACTGACTTACTGACTTAAGAAGACTTATTAACAATTTCCTATGCCAGTTAACCTAGTGCTACTTTCAGCTTTTAGTTTTGTTATCCTATATAACAAAATAAGACGCATGTTTAGAAAAGTCCTGTATACTTCTCCGACCGTGCACGTACGCATGCAACCCACACATGCATGCACGCAACACACACAACATGCGCACATGCACACACAGGTATCTAATAAACTCACTTAACCTGTCTACATACTGGTCTACATAGTAGCTACTTTCAGTAGCTGTGTTTATCACTGATATACAGTAAGTTCCCTGCTGAAATCACTTCAACCCTACAACACATACACAGGATTTGTTGATCGGGCACACAATGCTATTTTCATTTATGAAACATTGTTACAGCATTGGCCTGGTGTGACATTCGGAGAGGTCAGGGTTCATGAGGTTAATCATTATATGAGCAGAGAAACAAATGGTGATGAAATTCACTAGAGCAAGGCAGGAGGACAGACTGATAAATGAAACCATGTGCACTCTGTCAACACAGACGCCTTGTAGCTTGGTGTGCTGCCTGCGAGGGAGAAAAAAATTCCCACCTATTTATAGTAGGGTTTGTTGTACGTCTGGTCGAAGAAAAGCCTTAAAATGTAAGTCAAAAGGCACAAATACAAGTTGAGCCGAGTTCCAAATAATGGATCCAAGTGAGGTTATCACAAGCTCTTGTTAATGAAACTCACAGACATGCTTTCAAAATGAAAAATATCACTTACACTTGCAGTTTTAAGGACAGCATAAATTTAAGGCCCAAATCCCACCAATGCAACTTCCTGCTAAAAGTTTTAAGAACACACCAATGCAAATTCTTGCAACTGTTAATCCGGATAATGGTTGAAAGGAATTACGTGGCACATCATTTGGTGTGGAAAAGGGGTTTATATTCAAATGTGGATTCTGTGAGAGATTAAATTGGATAACGTATGTGTGTGTTCCTCAGGGACAAAGTTGCAGTGGAGCAGTGCCATCGCTCTGACTGCGTTCATCTGGATGTTCACTGCGTTCTGGGCCTATATGCCCGTCATCGGCTGGGGAGAGTACGACTACGAGCCTCTCAGGACCTGCTGTACTCTGGACATCAGCAAGGGAGACAGGTAATGATATCTATATACAGTATCTCTACAGAGACAGAGAAGCGAGGAATGATATCTACATGCTTTAAAAGCATACCAGGCTTATAAGCCTCATATGGATAAATACATTATAGTTGTCCTCTATAACTAGAATTGAACATTTAAAACACATATAGTATGTTCTTTAGTTTAAAAACAGTTCCGATTTTTTATCCCGTGTAGGGAGCCATTTCACTGCGCTTGTCATAGGTATACATCACAGGAGGAGATTTTCCCTGGGGCCCCGCTTACCAAATGGACCCGTAAGGGCCCATTTGGTAAGGGCGGCCCCAGGGAAAATCTTGCCTGGGGCTCCAAATTGCTTAGATAAGCCACTGCATTCATGTCTAGGAAAACCAAATCGATGCACACCAATGGCCCTCATTTGAAAAGGTAGCAGCGATTCTCAATAAGGGTGTAACAGCCTAGGATACGCCACTGCGACCGCAGTGCGAAATGCGAAATTCCATACCAGGAAAGAAAAGCCCCCAGGTCACTGTAACATCAGCCACCCTCTGCCGGTATGTTGTCCAGGTCCTGGTGGCATACCGTGAAATCATCAGGAATGAATCCCTGGTGTCCTTCTAGCAGCAATGCAACTACTCTAGATTCTATTATAACTGGACTGAATCTAGAGTTGCAATCCAGTCCATCGATCCCCCATAAAAAGAGTTTATCTGCGATTTGCTTGTATTAAACAATGTTAAACTCACCAAAATTGCAGCTGTATGGAAAGCCAGTGGTGCACACAAATAGTGCGCCAGTGCGCATGCATGGTCAAAATCCACAATGAGCTGCCAATCCTGGGCTGGGGTACTCTTTTGCGCACCTACGGCCAGAAGACAAGAGTAGGCTATACACAGTGTGGAGTTTTGCAAACTCCATTTACTTTATTGGGCCAGTCCTCTTCTACGCAGCCCCACAATGTGTTTCCACCTCCAGCTTGTCCCTCTATTCAGTCTGCATGAATAGCAGGTAGAGCGCTCAGTTTCTGACCCTTCAACTCTGACACTAGATGGCTCTGCAACCGTCTGTGCAGTGTGCAGCGTGTCCTTCCTTTCCTTCCTCAAACGATCAATCAATGCTGCTCGCTGCTGGACTTACACATTATTCTGCTGCAAACAATCGTCAAAATGTCTAAGAAGCGAGCACAATTAAGGTATTATTTTGGTTTTCCACCACTGCAATCTTCTCCAATGAGATGCTAAATTGAACCACCACGCTGGACCGCACAGAAAACACGTCTTTTAGGTTGCTGCATGATGTTGCTCTAAATTAAACTAAAACGGATGCAGCGAGATGTGTAAGCCTCCAAATCTAGTCGATAAAAACGGCATTTTCATAGAGGGACAAAGGATTTCAGTCGCCCAGCTTTTGATAAGAACGATAAAAGCAAAGAGGAAAGAGCAAAATAGTTGAAACAATAAATCGAAGGATCGAAGTGAAACTGCGTGGACTCCAAAAACGTGAGTTGAGAGAGTGAGTCAGTTAAGTGAGTGTGTGAGAGTGAGAGAGAGGCGGAACGTTCGTTTAAGGAGAATTATAATTGGTGAGTTTAGAAGCGCTCATCATTAGTAGTAGCTCATAAATCTCTACTGTGGATGTTTATCAAACAAATGCTTTGCTGATAGAAAGAGGATAATCCAAGCTTTCCATACAGCTGCAATGTTGGTGAATTTAACATTGTTTAATACAAGTAAATCACATATGAAAATTCTTGTTATGGAGGACTCAGTGGAACGAATTGCAACACTAGATTCAACCCAATGATAAAAGAAACTAGAGTTGCATTGCGGCTAATGTCCTTCAACACCCTTACTTCCTTTTGACCGATACCTGTCTATTCAAACTCTAGACCTGCCCGCTCCAAAGTTATTCATTAGTGCTAACACCCTGTACACTCAATTCACTAAAGAAGGAAACAAGCAAACACTCGTTCCACATAGTAGTACGACGGGTGCATGTTCTGGAAGGTACAGACATAATACATGAAATAATACCAGCACTCACGTTCTATCCTTTTAGGATTCTTGTTTTTTATTAAAGTTGGTTGCAATTTATTCTGATAACAAACGAGACTCCGGTTTGTTAACTAGTTTCGCGGCCCCATGTTGCTGCTCCTGCTTGTGCTCGCTGCTGGGGGACAACTTTATTAAAACGAGAATCTTAAAATGGTGTGTGTGAGTGAGTTCTGGTATTCTTTCATCCACTGGAGTCACTGCCCTTTGCTGCCTTGATTACATCTCCGTATATGGAACTGGCCTGTTCTGACATTCCATGTGTTGATCTGACCTCATCAAAACCTTTATACTCATATTGCCAGTACAGAATAACCTTTATACTCATATTGCCAGTACAGAATTCATTCCATGTTGATCTGACCTCCCATGTTAAAGTGTCCGCCCAGCAGATGGAAGGTATTGGAAGTTGGAACGACTCAAGTAAAGCTCACATACTTAAGTACTCAGATACTTTCCACCATCCCTCTTTGTCAATATCCACACACAGACACACACAATGTGCTATTCATACAAGATATATCCAATGAACGGTATACACAGCAAACAATGCAGAGCACTCTGTCAAAAAGACAAGTGACCCAGATTTATGGCACACACACACACACACACACACACACACACACACACACACACACACACACACACACACACACACACACACACACACACACACACACACACACACACACACACACACTTAAATATTCCATTCCTGAGATGCCATTGCTGACTCAATAACATGTTTCTAAATATCTTTAAATCCCATGGAATCAAGTAGCCAATCTATAAAGTAATATACAATAAAAAAGGAAATGAATTGCTCAAAAATAGAAAAGAATGATATTCCTCACCCAGTCTTCAGGACACAGGAGGTTAATCCCCTTCATCCAACAGCTCTGATTGGATTCAGAGCTAAACCCCCAGAAATGTTCTCTGACCAAACATTCCTTCTTCAGTTCTCAAAGTTTTCCAGACCCACTACTCTATGGTTTATCAGTTTCTGGTTTAGTAAAAGACCTTAAAAGAGTCTATCTGACCAGCCTGTCCTGGCACCTCACTTCCTGAAATATTGCTAAGCTGCTTTTCCCCACAGCTCCCCCTAGGAGGAAACCTGTCCATATTCAACTACACTTAAAACAAAATATGTTCTTCACTTTGGGGTTAAATATTCAACCAAATTTGGTTGAATCACCCAAATCAAACAACTCTTATTATATGACAGTTACACAACCTTAACCGTGGTGTTTTTGTCCTCACTAGGAACTACGTGTCGTACCTGATCCCCATGTCCCTCTGCAACAGTGTCATCCCCATGCTTGTTGTCTTCACCTCCTACCAGGCCATCAGCCGGAGGTTCAAGAAGACTGGAAACCCCAGGGTAAGAGTTACTATACAGTGGAAACCCCAGGGTAATGATTATACATTGGCCATTAATGTAAATCCTACCACACGTCACACAAACCCTGGATCGGGACCCATTCATGAATCATGGACACATTTTTATGGGTCCATTTATTTATTTATTTGTTTGTTTCTTACTTTTTCTTTTGAATGTTAATTGCTTCAAGACATAAAAAGGGGCGTCTCACTGCTCGAACAGCCCAAGGTTTGATTCCTGCCGGGCACAACGCGGGTGGCTGTTCTCTCCTTCATGTCATCAGTGCCCATACCTTTAGTGGAGTTAGCAAAAGTTTGCATATTCTCCCCGTCTCTCCTAGGATAAGTAGTACATAAAACAATGTTGTAATCCTTCTCCTCCTTCTGTCAGGAGTAACAAACAACCATATGATACATACAGGCTCTTGGCTATAGGCATAGTGTTTTGTGTTGGGTATGTGTGAGTCTGTAGTGAAAAGGTTGTTGTATACAATGGATAGAATGGATGTTCTCAGGGGCTGCATGAGGCTGCACCACTCATTGCATAATGCCCTTACTTTCTTATTTACGGTCATCTGGGCCATCCAAGCACAAAGACATCTATGCTACACTACAGAGCAGTGGGTTTTCAACCAGTGGTCAGGGATTGTGGAGAGTTGATAACCAAATGCACCATTGTTAGATCTTTAGCTCGAGAGCATAAAAAGCTCTCACAAGCTATATTACTGTTAAACATTTGCATTAGTTAATTTACAAGTCTACACAATTAGAGACATTTTCACTTCTGGTTCTTCGCAGCTTAGAACCATTCATATTGTAGATATAATGTTGATAATGTGCGCGGTCTACGATAAACCACAGAACCAAGACCACATGACGGAGAGCTCTGCCATCGCCGGTAGTGAAGTGCTGGATTAGTCATGGCGAAGACCTCTGCAAAATGTAGCAAAATGGTTCTTTTCGCTTCACACAGGGCCTAATCAGTGCTGGATTTCTCCTGACCTTGGTCCACTATACACCGATATGTACTCTTAGCAAAATGGCAAAAACAGCAGGTCTACAAGCTGCTAACGTTAGCCTCATTGCACAACCAAATATACATGTATACACAGTAGGGCTTTACACTGCTGGTTTTCCTATGAGTAGAATGGGTATTATACTACGAGTTACAACATTTTGCAACCCCTTAACCCCGACAGACCATTATCCCAGTCTTGTGACCAGCAGCCCTCCATATGCCAGTAAGCCCCGTGACCCCACATACGCTCACTCCTTCATGCTCCACTTGTAACAACTTGCTTTCGCCGATGTTGGAATTTGTACATCTGTCTGCTCAAGACAAGTAGGTAGAGCAGGTCATCTAATGATTCGTGGGTCAGTGTTTCCACTCCTGTCTGCATGTCGAAGTGTCCCTAGGCAAGACACTGAAGCTTAATTTGGGATCGCACTGGAATGGTTGGCACACCAGGCCCCCCGAGGCTCTGTTAGGGAGTGTAAACCGTGCCCAGACCTTTTCTAGCCAATAGGCTGGCTGTTTCCAATTTGCTCATTTCATTTTTAAAGGGCTTTAAAGATGGGGAAGAATAAATTGCGCCTTCTAGTTCATTTTCCAACGGGACCCACGATTTGTGCTTAGAAAATGCTGTGCGACCATGTCCAGCGGTGTTTGTTGCGTGTGTGCTCATTTCGTGAACCCACGGGCCACGATGTATTTTAGACCGCAATCCTGTGAGCTTTCTTTCTCGCTACACGATTCTCATCTTCTAGCACTGAGTGGCAGGGTGAAATCACTGCGATAATTCGTGCATTTCAGACTCCGCGTCTGTAAAGCCCCTAAAAGAGTGCAATCCCAAATGAAGCGACACTGCACCCCTAATAGTGCGGCTTGACGCCTTGCATGGTTTCCACTGCAATCAGTGCATGAATGTGTGTGTGAATGGGTGAATGTAAAGCACCTTGTATAAAAGCGCTATACACTGTATGAATGCACCATTTACCATTTAGCTGCTTGAGAATAGGAGATAAGTTTGAGATAAGGTCAGTAATTTGTGACCAATGGGAGGATGAAATGATGGATGGTAGGATCAATTGCGTGCACCGGTATGAACGGTACACCTGAAATTTGTCCAGTGAAAAAGGTTCTGTGGTGCAAAATCTATGCGTGATTAAAATGTTTTATTTTTTAATTGTGTTATTGTTTCTGTATTTAATTAATCTCAATTAATCACTTAAAGTCCCAGCCCTAGTAAATACATATCATATGCTTATCTCTGCCTCTCTCTCCCACTCCCTCTAGTTCAATGCTGGCGCTCCCTTCAAGACCTTTCTGTTCTGTTGGGGTCCCTACGGAGTGCTGGCCTACTATGCTGCTATC
Organism: Benthosema pterotum; assembly: GCA_039105355.1. Lineage (NCBI taxonomy): Eukaryota > Metazoa > Chordata > Actinopteri > Myctophiformes > Myctophidae > Benthosema > Benthosema pterotum. The sequence goes on from CM076974.1 coordinate 7,178,964, forward strand.
GAGAACGCCAACCTGGTATCCCCCAAAATAAGGATGGTGAGTCAAAGCAAGTGTGCAATGCATAAATACAAGAGAGCAGGACAGTGGTTTACAAAGTGGGTTCCAGGGGCCCTCAGGGTTACTTGAGGGTGGTCAAAAACTCTGAGTGTACAAATGGAACGGAATGGACTCGTCGTGTGTCATTTGTACGCTCTCAGAGATTTAAGCTGCCGTTTTCAGACCAAAGCAATGTATCATCATGCGACAACTTGCGTTGGAATGGTGCTCATATCAGACCAAAACGTCTACGTGTGCTGACCTGCGTCAGATGTCTGTTTCCATAGCAGCATGCACGCAGCTTGAATTGAGTCTATCATGCAATGATACCCTCAATTTGGTCTATCATGCAGCAGCAGAGTGGAGCTTCTGGCCCTTTTAATTTATCACACGTTTGGTTGGTTAACTTGGAATACGTTTAATACAGTGATAAGATAATGGGAATAGTATTCAAATGATTATTATCCACTATCCAGGATGAGTGCCAAATGCAATAGACAAGGAATGTTAAATGGTCATTTTTTTTATTGGCATCCAGTTTGGTAAACTGAAGGAAAAAAATAGAGAGTTCATAAAGCTCCTTAGAAAGCTTCTTGAATTGAATTTACGTGCCAATTAAAATGTCTGGAGCTTACGGGAGAATAAGGCTGTGTGACAACTGTTCTATATATACAACTACTATAAGTTAAATCTGTTAAATCTTATCTGACAAAAAATGAGTGTGTATAGTGTGGTGTTGATGGGTTCAGATTAGCACCCCCTCTCTCTCTCTGCAAGGCACCATAATAGACCCTCCAGAAAAAAAAAAAAAAAAAACATGGGGAAAAATCCTTTATTGTGCAATGGAATATGCAGGTTTTTATGTGCAATTATGTGGAGAAAACACAAATTATGCGGGGAAAATGCAAATATGCAGAAAAAGGTCAGTTGGCTCCCAGACAACATGACTTGTCGGAAAGATTGTCTATTAAGCAGTCTCCTGGGAATTATTGCTTGATAACAGTCGAACTGGGTGTTGTGTTGCTCAACGACACTGACCCAGAGGTAACCTGAGGGCTGACAACTGACAACTTTGCTTGGCTTTTCTCAGGTGGACAATTTGACCGTAAAAAATCTGCTCATAACTTTACTTGCATCACCGTTTCTACAGATCGCTCCCATCCTGGCAAAGACGTCGCCAACCTTCAACATGTTCCTGTACTCACTGGGAAACGAGAACTACAGAGGAGGCCTATGGCAGCTGCTCACAGGAGAGAAGATGAATGCACCTCAGGCTCAAACTGAGACCAAGTCCAAAATAAACTGAACTCGCAATCATTACACACACAAACACACACACACACACTCTGTCCTGGTGATTTATGGAAGGTACCCACATGTTTCTGTTTGTTTTTGTGTGTGTGCGTGTAGAGTACCGTATGTGTGTGTTGTATTCTGTACTGTGGTAAACATTGAAGTCCCAGATAGTGCTGTATAGTCAGTCACCACCCAGAAAAAAAAAAGATTACTGTAGCAAGTATCCACCGGAGAGTCAAAACAAAACTGTAAATATATACAACATTTGTGTTTTCTGGCGGTATATATTTTTGTATTCATGACTACAGCTCAACTCCTTCCTTTGAACATTTAAAAGGCCATCAGGGTGTCACTTCTTGGTGCCGTCTAGTCAAGAATCAAGAAGGTTTTATTTGTCATTGAAATGTTGGTGCAGTATTTTCACATCCAATGTTTGTACAGCGTTTAGACCATTTTAACCACTTTATCCCCACACCCACTTTGGGCAGGTCATTAAGTTATAGTTATAGTTTGCCAAACGTCACTCTGCCACACAGTCGGGGACAATTGTAACTATTATTATAATGTTTAAAAAAATAAAAAAAATCAATTGATAATGTCAGAGACAAAATAGAAGATACTGGGCCAAGTAAGACAGTTTATGCCTTTTTATCACGGTGCTGCTGTAGAACAAAGAATTATGACCTTAAATATACAGTACATTTAGTTTAGTGGAATATACCTACATTAGCTCAAGATAGTTGCTCTGACAGAGGATTTTACATATACTATCGTACTGACATGAACGGAATCTAAAAGACAACAACAAAATGCTCAGTCAATGGCCTAAACATGACAGATGGTTTGTTTACACTCTCAAGAATGTCCCTTTAAGTTTTCAAAAAGAAAACAAATCCTTGTGTTGTGGTCGGTCAGTGTTGCAGACGGTCGATGACTCTGCACTTTGCACTCACTAAAAATGTGGGATTGTACAGCGTCTGTCTATCTGTAAGTGCACTTCTATGGTCAACGTGGGTATTGGTGTATGTATTTGTTATAACTGTTATTCCCTGCTGGCACCAGTTTAGTATTATTTATTGACTAGAAGAAAAGGTCGTTTTGTTGCCCAAGAGTCCAAATATTGCTCAGTTTCAAGGCTGAGAAACGGAACCCAAATATTTACATGAGGGGCAATTATTTAAGTATCAAGAACTGCTTTATAAATGTCATGATAATGTATGCATTTCACCCAGATAGTATCCCTTATTTTTCGCATTATTCAAACATTCTTTAACATAGATAATGAAGCACATATGAAGTAAATCCCATAGAAATCAAATAATAATATATACAGGTATATTCAGAGGCAGTTACTGTTCATTGTGTGACAATACATAACCCGTATAACCAAAGGTTCAAGCTGAATTGTGGAAAAAAAATGTATAATCCTCAAGACAAGAGGGGCTTTCATAACACACACTGCTGCAACACCGGGTCAGGGAGGTAACTGTATAAAGGAGGGATGTGAAGTGAATCGGATGGTATGCTCAAAAAAGGAGAATATTCACTTCTTTCCATTTGGAAGACACTTGGCTGTCTTTCTTTGATGTTCTCAACGTTATAACTTCACAATCCACTGAGCGATTTGGTCTGACATTTCATTGGACCAAACTTTGCTTGACTCACAGCTCATGACCCAAGTCATTTTTTGACAGCACTGCACATGCCTCCTTACAAAATGAACCAGTGTCCCTATTATGTGAGTTTAAAGAGTTTAAATATAGATGGGGGGCAAGTACTGACCCCTGCGCAACCCCAGCAAACAAAGTATATAAGGTTGAAGTGAATAATACTATGTTTACAGTGAATGTGCATTACATCAACATAATGTTACCTCAAATAGAATAGTAGACTTCAAATACTTGTCATAAATACTTTATTAAAAGCGTCACGTTGTCATTCTTTTTAATGAATAAAACATAAACATATCAAATATGTGTGGTAGAGTATGTTAATACAATATAAGTATTATCAATATAACTTATATCCTTGCTCATCTATTGAAACATTTAGATCCTACCTGCTACTCAAAGTTAAATTTATCCCCTCAACAAGCAGGCAGGCTGTCCTAGTTTGATGGCAACAAAAAAACAAACAAACAGGAAACCGGAGGACTCCTGTATACTATTCAATACTATATACTATTCAATAGTACTACTACTATTCTTTTGCCATGAAGGGATATTTCAGTGATATATCATTATATTGTCTACTCAGGCTCATGGGAACACGTCAGGCAGTTTATAACTTACTCCATTCAGTATTTATTTTAGATATTTGATGTTTATTTTAGCCACCCCCCCCCCCCTCTTATACAAACCCATTATAACTTAAAACCTTGAGGATACTGATTTATAGTCAAACATGTTTTAACCAGGAATCAACATGATTCATCAAAAACAAGTCTTTTTATCTGGTTACTGATATTGTCCATCCAATACGTGAGGGGGCGTTGCTTTTTCATTTAAAGTTTATTATATAGTTTGCTTTTTATCTGTTTGCTCGCAGCCCTTTGTAGCTTGCTGCCCTTGGCCTTTAAGCCATCATAAGTTATGTAGCCCTCATAACAATACCATACATACATAGCTGTGGGTATCACATAATCAACGCAATCAGTCGTTTTTTATAAACCAGGCTTTGTTTGCATTAACATGCTCAAGACGGTGAAGAATGTGCTAAAACGTACTACAAGTGTTAACAAGACATCCATCATTACTACTGAGCTGGAACAGAAATATGGGGCAACTTTTTTTAGCACATACTTTTACAAATCCCTCTTTTGACAATCAATACAGACGCATGAATGCGATTAGTGACGCCACAATCAAGTGCAATAGCACAAACAGGCTTATTGACACGAGTGTGCGCACGTGCACACACACGTTCAAGCATAGGCCTAGTACAGAAATATCAGTAAACTACTTAAATGATAAAATAAGACTGATTTGCACAAACTTAACATTCCTGTTACCGTTCACTTAATCATATACTGTATATTCACATAGAGCATTTTGTGAACCCCTGAGAAACACTACAATTTCAATGTTTGAGACTGAAACCCTTGACGAATTCAAATTCCTTTTGTTGTGTTGAAAGAGCCTTTCAAATCGCCATCAACAAAGAGCATTATGTGTGTGAGTGTGTTGTACTGCATGTATGGTATCATATCAAAAGTATGGAACCACGGATTCTCATCAATAAATATATGAATAAAATGTGTTATTATTATTGCCACACAGGAAGAGAAGAAAAGGTACATTCTGACATGGGGTCATTTACAAAGCTGCACTGCAATTAAATTGTGGCATCTACGACAATGACCACATTGGACTTGGAGAACTGGCCTGTACGCAAGGCATTCATTCGCATAGTGCTTTTCTTTTTACCCTATTGGTCTGAATATAAGACTACGCTTTCTTTCCCCCAATGGAAATATCTTGTATAAATCGGGTCATATATGGGGTTTGTATTATTTGATATTCAATCTTCTTTTCCCACAAATGAGTCTTGGTGGCTGTCTTATAACCAGTCGTCTTATATTCGGGACAATACAGTGCTGTTATTTTTAATCTTTCTGCTTAATAGTCACTGTATATCATTGTGAATGCAGTGGAAGTGGAACTCATTGACACCAGCCATCCTTCCACATGTAGAACGGACGGTTGCGTAATAAGGTGTTAACACCAACCAACACCTCACTCTCATCAGCACCACTCTAGTGTCAGCACCACTCTAGTCTCATTCATGACGGCCAATTCAGCCTTATGAATGGAATGATGATATTCACTACAACCAAAGTCTTTATGATGCAAAAACATGCAAAACATCATACGTATTGAGGCACTTCAACCAGGTGGGAGGAAGGGCTTTGTCGTGTGTCACGTTAACCACTGCACAGACAAGATGAGAGTGTATCCTATCCAATCTTGGGCGGTATTGATTTTTTAATATCGGTATTGATACTGTCTTAATTAGCTCGATATTCGATATTACCGGTATTGACGGCAATCAGAGTTGGAACGCTCCATCAGTCACCTAGTTCTCAGAATTTGCGACTTTGAGGGTCAGAAATTGAGCGCTCTGCTGTTAAAGCAGCCTAAATAGGGAAAAACTGGAGTTGGAAATACATTGTTTCCAAAAAGCCTAGCCCAAATAAGGGCTAGTTTAGGCATGTGTGTAACATGAAAATTGTTTGTATAGTTACAATTAAGTCTCATTGCTCATATTTTAATAGAATACAGTATAATGTCGTATTTGACGATATTCGGTATTCGATATTTTTCACAGACCCAACGATATTACTCGGTATTGATTTCCAATATCGCGATAAACGGTAATACCGGTATATTGCCCAAGACTAATCCTATCCAATCCAACTTTATTTATAGAGCACATTTAAAACAACAACATTGACCAATGTGCTGTACAGTTAAGCACTAAATCATAAATGCATGAGCAGAGCGAGCGATCCAAAAACACCTACCAACATAAAGTTACATCACCGTTACATCATCACCTAAACTGGCCAATCGGAATACGATGACTGATGACTGCGAACCGATCGCTTTACTTGCACTCCTAATAAAACATAATGACATACAACAAGGGTTAGGGCTTAGGTTTAGGTTTAGTACTGACTGATGAAAAATGGTCACAGCTGACAGTAACAGTCGCAGCTGTTGACTGATTTATGGCCAGCGTCCGCGACCGTTTCATAGCGATTTGGCCGTCTCTCCACATTCAACGACAGAAGGCCTGGCCTCAGCCAGAGGAGAAAGGAGGTGAAATGTCAGCCAGGCGTTCAGCCCCTGTCACACTTTCTATTCTTACACTCCATTTAATGATCCTCAGTGTCAGATGTGAAGCAGATTATGTAACCCCCACCCCTCTCAGAGACCTAACGCACATACGTATGACACACACACACACACACACACACACACACACACACACACACACACACACACACACACACACACACACACACACACACACACACACACACACACACACACACACACACACACACACACACACACACACACACACACACACACACACAGAGAGAAAGAGGCTTTTCAGTGAAATAAACCTGCAGTAGAAATGCTTGGATCACCACACCACGTACAGTGTATTCCACAACAAATAACAGTTGTAACAGCAATGAGGACACATTTCAAAGTCATATCTTTGCATACTGTGACAATTAAATACACATGCCTTGTTACACTGGTGCATGAATGGAAGAGGCCGTATTTTGAAAGGATTAGCGATTCCACTACAATCTGGATTAATGTGGAATTTTTGCATTTGCATCACTGCTCTTTAGAAAGCTGCTTTGTTTCAATTCATTAAACTATACTAGCAGCCACGTGTATTGTAGATGACAGTGGAGCGGACAGCATTGTAGACAATTCCCACCACGAATGACACATCTTACAGCATTGATTACAGCATAATGTCTGTTTAAGCCAGGGCCAGGGGTGATAATGTTTGTTTAAGCGTTTTACAAATAAATATTGTTGAACATTAAACATTAAAGCTAGGGAATATTAAAGGAGGGAATCTTTGTCCAATACTGGTAGGGATATGTATGTAGACTATATATCAATACTGTATGTAGACAATCTAGGGCCTAGAAGATTGTCTATATACAATCATGATCGCATCTGGGTCAAATATAGTATTTTTATTAGCCTAGAATCCAGGGTAATATTAAAATACTATTAAAATACCCCTACGTTCTTGTTCACAGCAATAATGCAGCAGACAGTCAGAGGCTTCAGTGGTTTAACTATAGAGCACCTGAGTAAACACAGTTTACACAAGTCAGAGGAAGGTCAGAACTGTTGTTGCCCCCCCCCCCCCCCCCCCCACCCCACCCCAGCCGACTCCCGTCTCTTCAAACCCCAACAAACATTTTGTCACCTTAATTGAACAGCCAAACAATAATGTGATCAACACCAGAATTGAAAATGACATGAGGCAATCTCAGTGGCCTATACTGTACATCAGAACCAATAATCAACAGAATCACTGCATACCCCATATACAGTACTTGAGTAAACATAGTTTACACAAGTTAGAGGTAGGACAGAACTGTTGCCCCCCCCCCCCCCCCCCCCCCCCCCCCAACCAGTGTTGCCAACTGCCTAAATCCATGATGAATATTTTAACTCTGGAAAGTGTAAAAATGAAACCAAACCATTTGGTTTCATTTTTACGCTCTCAAAGAGTTACATCTGGTTAACCAACTGTCCATCATTTAGCTGGGGACTACTGGTTGAAAACCTCTGTCATAGGAGAAAAATGGTGAGAAATGAGGGTATTATTTCTGCCGCGTGAATCAATTTCGCCCCAACTCAACAGGCAAAAAGCACTAGATTTTCCCCCAGGAGTTTTTCCCTAATTTTGGCACAAAAAAAGCTAAATATAGCAACAAATGTGTTGAATTGGCAACACTTTCCCCAACTCCTGTCTCTTCAAAGCCCAGCAAATATTTTCTCTCATATTAAAGGAACATTCAGTGACTTTGGTAAATTAGAAAAACCCTCAGGTCTTCCCGATAACAAGATGTGCACATGCACACACTCTACAGGGGGTGTGGGGGTGCAACACACGGCAACACCACATACACCAAGGCCCACCCTCACTCGATCGGAGGAAGGCCTCTCTCATCCTGATTGGACAAAAGGTTTTTCTCCCAAAGCCACAACTGAAACTAGGGTTTATTGACCCCAGGGGCTCACTGGGGACAACTCCTTATATGGTCACAGGTCACCACACCCTATAGTAGGAAGGATTGGCCAAAAAAGACAAAAATGACAATATTTGAATTAAGTGAAATCACCTACTATTAACAGCCAAACAATACTAATGTGATCAATACATCAGCATCAATAATCAATAAACAGAATAATTATATACCCACACATCTTAGTAAAGTAAACCAAAAAACACAGTTTACACAAGTCAGGTGCAGGTCAAAACTGTTGTTTTTCTGCAACTTCTACAAACCAACCTTACAAACACAGAACAGTACAAGTCCAGTCAGCATAGAGCTAATTAGCTAGCTAACTACTAACAACAAACTCCTTACAAAGCCTCTACATGCAAAATGTAGGACAGAAATTATTTTCACGGCAATCAAAGTAATGCTTCTCCTGTTGGTTTAGTTTGAACATCTTCGACACAGCATTGTATAGTGTTAGCCAGGAGAGATCAGAACATACCTGTTACTGTATGTCTCTTCAAAGCCCAGCAAACAGAGAAGAAGAGACAACCCTCCTCTAAGGATGTTTAAAGGGAAGTTCCACCCATTTCATCATTTTACTACGGAATTCCCTCTAACCTCTCCTGACCACACGGTGTCACTGTTTACTCTTTTAGGTGCACATGACATAGAAAAGCGTTGGACATTATTTTGACGAACTTCACAATGAAAGTGAGTTATTTTTTTTTACTGTTTCTGTTACATAGGTTGGAAGAGGAAGTGTAGCGCCCAGGATTACGTAATGAAAAAAATGTGTGTGTGTGTGTGTGTGTGTGTGTGTGTGTGTGTGTGTGTGTGTGTGTGTGTGTGTGTGTGTGTGTGTGTGTGTGTGTGTGTGTGTGCGTGCGTGCGTGCGTGCGTGCGTGCGCGCGTTCACGGCCAAAAGGGAAACTTAATTTCCTGGATTTTCATGAATCAGTAGGCTATGTCTAAACAGAGTAGCAACCAGCGAGCATTTCATTTTTTATTTTATTTTATTTATTATATTTTTTTATATATTTATTATTATTATTATTATTATTATTATTATTATTATTATTATTATTTTTATTTTTATTTTTTTACAAAATATGTGATTAAATATATTGAATATTAATAGGTAACATGCCAGTGTGAAATCCTTTTGAAATCAATCAATCAAAAAAAAAAAAAAAAAAAGGAAAAAAAAAGGTAAATGTAGACCTACAAAGAGCATTCTATCATTCTTACAAGGTAGGCCTAGAAAGGGCCCAAAAGAACTCTGCTGTGACTTCCCTTCATAGAATTTGTAGGATATATGACTATATGAAAATTCAAAAATAAAGTTTTGAAAAACTACTACTCAGCTATGCACAGTTAACACAGGAGTTAAATGTAGACCTACCTCGTCTTACTCAGCGGACAGTTAACACTGGAGTTAAATATATTACTTGAATTAATGGAAGCCAGTAAATAATTTAATGACAAGTTATAGGAAATATACGAGAAACCGTTTTCTCTCTCTTTAAAGTCGAGTACGGGCATGTTTTTTTTTTTTTATTTTTTTTTTTAGCAAATAATCCTTTCACCAGAGATAACTCTACCTTAATATAAAGCAAACGGTCTGTCGCTTAATTAATTCACAGCCTATTGCACAATATTCAAGCAGAAATGTTGAATTACACAGTGAAGGTGAAGGGCGTTGTCTTCAAATCAGTCAGTCACCACTAGATGGCAGTGCTGTCCCGCCTATGACTTTAGAAGCTGGTCATACATTCAACAGTGCAAATTAACCTAAAGGCTAAAGCAGATCTACAAGCTTGTGAAAATGTAATTGTTTGTTTATTACTTTTGAAGTGTTGATGCAATAATGTTTGTAGCCTATATTTGTTTGTGTATGCCTTTTGACAAATGTCTTAAAGGTCCTTAAAATGCCATTTCACTTTTGGGGACCCCAACAGTGAAATGGCCACTTCGGAACCCAAGGAACAGTATTACAAAGTCAAATGCTTTATAAATAAATAAATTCTGAAATAAGTATAATAAGTATACACTACCAATACCACCTCCATACCATTCATAGTCGACACCAGGCGGCAGTAGCCTATCACACAACCACTGAAGTGGTCCTTCTTACAGATTGAGGGGGTGGGGGGTGGGGTGGGTGGAGGGGGTGGGGGTGGGGGGGGGGCAAGCCTATAATCCTAGAGACCGTGTCACATTTTCAAGATGGAAGTGCGCTCCTTCCTCAAAAGCATTGCAACCGTATATCGAGTAGGCCTAACACTCTGTGGAATCATGAGTAGCATTCAGGAGTTCTGCACGGTGGAAGGAGAAACAGGAGAGATCGACGATAAAAGTGAATGATTTTAGAGCTCTAATCGTAGATCGGACGTTGATTGGACGTCAAATCAAGGTCTAAGTCTAGTATTGGACGTCTAAAAACTTTCACTTTTAGGCGTTTTTTAGACACTTGTGCTCAGTGGGGAGTTAAACTGTTCTCCATTATTTCAGTAGGAAACTGTAAAGTTGGACAGGACAGAAGGTATAGGACCTGATGGGACATTTACTATGAAGTCTAGCAGTGTAAGTTGGCCAGTAACTATACTGTGTCAGTGTGCTGTTATAGGCTACTTTTCATGCAAGTATATACCGTCAATATGAGAAATGACATCAGTGTATTTTTAAGAGGACGAATGAACTAACAAGAAGCCGGTTACTGCCGTAGCACAGTGTTTTTATACCATTTTTTGATACCTGGGCTCACTGTTTATTCAGCATTTGAGCCGCGGACCACCAAGGTGTATTTGTTTATTTATTTCCCGTACGGGTCCATTCGATTTCGTGTTATGCTCTCAAGAGTTACCATTCAATAAGGGTCCATTTGGTTGCCAACTCCCTACAAACATTTAGCTGGGGATAACCTGGAACCCCCTCAAGGACCACTGACGGTCCCCGGACCATTGGTGATCCCCGGACCACTGGTTAAAAACAAACTCTGTTGGCCTATCGGATGGAGCTGTCCACTCCGGCGTGGTGCTGAACGCGTTCAGACCTACTCCAGTCCAGCGTGGTGCTGTGTGGACAGCTCCATCCTGCATATAGGCCACATAATGCGTTTTGCATTAATTGTGCTGCCTGTGCGTAAAATGTTGTAGCAGGCTATTGCTCTGGCTGGCCATCAGTGCGTAAAACACAAATAATACACTTTCAAAGCACAACAAAAGTTAAACAAACAAACATTAGCATATTTAAATAAACCGAATCTATCTATTGATTTGTTTTATTACCACTTGAAGCAGTTGGCCCGGGCAAGATACACTATAGAGAGCTTCTTCTTGGATGGGTAGCAGATTTAATTAGCATAAAAGACGGCGGGGAGAGAACAGCAGGGCTGTGCGTCACAGACAGCCCCTCGTAGGATATGGGGGGGGGGTGGGGGAGAGGGAGGGGGGCTTGGGAGTCAACAAACTGCAGTAGTGTGTAGCCTATTCCTTCCGCGGCCAACAGAAACTGCTCCACGCCGAGACGAAATGATGACATAGCCTCCTCCTCCCCCGTCTCGTTACAGGTGACTGAAGACTGAAGCGCGGCCGTGGAAAAGACGCACCAGCAGCAGCCCCGGCTGCGGAGCCCCTTCCTCCTGCGCGTTAGTTTATACCCACCCTGTCCGGGACTGACTGAGAGGAGAGAGCGGTGTCTGGGGGGCACTCCAACACCACACGTCACTATGAGACAATGAAGCAACGACGGGCGACGGCAGCGCCGATAGAACGCTTCCAAGAAAGTCACGAGAGCGGAGACGTGGTGGTGCGCGCGATGACGGACGGCGCAGGGGAGAAGTAAAGCAAACTGCCAGGGAAAGTTTAGTCGTCTCATTAGGGCTCCCTGCGCGTGCCGAGCGAGGGAACCGCGAGGGGGAAAAAAAACAACAGCAGATGTACCCTTTATGCATTATTTGACACGAGGAAAATAGTTGGAGGGGTAGATTATAATTTCAAGTGAGAAGAATTTAAAGGGACGGTGTGAAAAAAGAGAAAAGAAAGAAAGAAAAAAACAAAAGAAAAGAAAAAAGAAAACATGGAACCGGAGGAGAAACAAACCATGGAGCCGGAGGGGGGGAGCGCGTCAGAGACGCAACAAGCCGCTAATTTGGCCCAATCCGCCGCCTTGAAACTGTCCCAGATGAGCGAAAGAACTAAGCAACTGGGCACCGCCATCAAAGACCCGGACCGACAGAGGAGGATTATTCTGGTGATCGTGTGCGTGGCGCTGCTGTTGGACAACATGCTCTACATGGTCATCGTGCCCATCATCCCCGACTACCTGGTGGAGCTGCAGCACGAGGCGGACCACGCCGCCGCGCTGCACCACCGGCACAACAACAAGTCCAACGCCACCGTGCACAAAGTTACCAAAGGGGACTTCGACCTGCAGATCGGCGTGCTGTTCGCCTCCAAGGCCATCCTACAGCTCCTGGTGAACCCGCTGAGCGGCACGTTCATCGACCGGGTCGGCTACGAAATCCCGCTGTTCATCGGACTGAACGTCATGTTCCTCTCCACCGTCATCTTTGCCTTCGCCGAGAACTACTGGACTCTGTTCCTGGCGCGCAGCATGCAGGGACTCGGCTCGGCGTTCGCGGACACGTCGGGCATCGCGCTAATCGCGGACAAGTACACGGAGGAGGCCGAGCGCAGCAAGGCGCTGGGCATCGCGCTGGCCTTCATCTCGTTCGGCAGCCTAGTGGCGCCGCCGTTCGGCGGCGTCCTATACGAGTTCGCCGGCAAGCAGGTGCCCTTCATCGTGCTCGCGTGCATCTGCCTGGCGGACGGCCTGATGTGCCTGGCGGTGCTGAAGCCCTTCAGCAACCAGGAGCGGGCCAACATGCCCGTGGGGACGCCCATCTACAAGCTGATGCTGGACCCGTACATCATGGTGGTGGCCGGCGCGCTGACCACCTGCAACATCCCGCTGGCCTTCCTGGAGCCCACCATCGCCAACTGGATGGAGGAGACCATGGGCGCCAGCCAGTGGGAGATCGGCATGACGTGGTTCCCCGCGTTCTTCCCGCACGTGCTCGGCGTCTACCTCACCGTCAAGCTGGCGGCCAAGTACCCGCACCTGCAGTGGTTCTACGGCGCCATCGGCATGGTGGTGATCGGCGCCAGCTCGTGCACCGTGCCCGCCTGCAAGAACTTCGGTCAGCTCATGGTGCCGCTGTGCGGCATCTGCTTCGGCATCGCCCTGGTGGACACGGCGCTGCTGCCCTCGCTGGCCTTCCTGGTGGACGTGCGCCACGTGTCCGTGTACGGCAGCGTGTACGCCATCGCGGACATCTCCTACTGCGTGGCCTACGCGCTGGGGCCCGTGGCGGCGGGCCAGATCGTGCACGACCTCGGCTTCGTGCAGCTCAACCTGGGCATGGGCCTGGCCAACGTGCTGTACGCGCCGGCCCTGCTGCTGCTCAAGAGCGTGTCCCAGATGAAGCCGTCGTTCTCGGAGCGGGACATGCTGCTGGAGGACGGCCCCGCCGGCCTCTACGACACGCTGAAGATGGAGGAGAGGGAGAAGAGGCGGAAGGGCTTGTGCACGACGCTGGACGGGAACGGCGTGAGCACCTTTGCGCAAAGGTCCCTCTCGGAGGAGTCGTCGGGAGGGGATTTAGAGTATGCGTAAAAAAAAAAAAAAAAAAAAAAAAACTATAAACCTAAAACTTTCAAACGAAAATGAAAGTGTTAAAGTGCCCATAACAGCGACTTGCTACACCCCCTTAATGTTATACGCTTTGATCCACGCGTTTGCATAATCTGATTAGGATTGTGTAACAAAGAGAGGACTCAAGTTCAATTCCCTGCCTCTGGAGACTAACTCCCGTGGACACACTGTCATCCCAAATAGCCTGTGGCGTTTTTTGCGCTAATAGAACTCGCGGGTACTGCGCGTTCGTTGGCATTTGACGTGCGTGTGTGAGAGAGTATATGTGAAGGATTTATGGAGATAAATGTATGTTGTTATCAATGTGTTGTGGTGTCAAAAATCGGATTCCATATATCATATTCAGGGATTGTGTGTTAATGTGTTTTAACGAAACAAAACTAAAAAGAAAACAAACAAAAAACGGAGCAAATGAAATGTATTCGCCATTCAATATTAATCTAGTCAATCTCTGCCAGAGTCGTGCTGCTAAAAAATGGAAAAACTAAAAACAATATTATGCAATATGTCACATGACACTTTTAGAGAGATAAAAATAGATGGAACTGAGTTGAAACTTGCGTCTTTGTTGTCTGTTATTCTATAGTCCTATTTATTTTGAATGATGTGTTCTGGAATGCATAGCCTATATATAAATTATAATTAATTGTATTATATGAACTTGCGACGAACTGTATATATGTGTATAATGTACATAATTAAATCAAAACAACGTGAAAACTGCAGTGTTTATGTGATTTCTTTCTCATTCAGAAATGTAAATGAATTAAAATGTTTCTTTATGCATTTATCTGTGATCATACAGGACCAATGGTTCAGTACTACGGACAGCGACAGCCCCAACAATATAGTAAATAAACGGGCCAGCGTTTGATTGCATTCTTTTTTCCCTATTCCCTATATATATCAGGCCCAATATTTATTCCCGTTGTTGAGCCACGGACCACCTATCATTTGATGACATTAGCCTTTCACACCCAAAAGTAAATAATATTTTGTTGTCCGTGAGATTTTCTCTACAATTCCTTTGTTTTTTTTGTCAAACATTTATCAAAATAACAGTTTTTCCACTTTTGCGTAGACTCCTTGAAATATGAAGTAGGCTAATGCAGATGTTTAATGCAACTCTCGATAGGGTAAAATGAAACCAAAGGGGGGAGGGGACCACTTGGAACCCTGCTCTCAATGACTACTGGTGGTCCCCTGGCCAATGGTTGAAAACCACATAGGTTATTATAAGTAAATTAGGAACGGTGGAAAACCGGAGTGTATATCTTGACAGTCCAAACTGAAGACGGACAACAAATATAACCTAAATCACAGAACAAACGATAACATCTTAAATTGTTCTCTCATAAGTTTATATAAAATGTATACGCCACATATCAAATGCACAGGTGCGAAAAATGTCTTATTGCTTCACACAGGGCGCCGAATGTGCGTCAACTCGGTTGCTTATAATTAGGTATGCAGAGAAAATGCCTGTTATTATAACCTAAATCCTATAACCATGCAGAGGAGCAGCTGAGATTTACAGATTCGTGGGGGGGGGGGGGGGGGGGGGGGGGGGGCAGAGAACACGCACAGAACTATTAAATAAACTTGTCTCCGCAAATAGCAAGCAATGCTCGGGCTTATGGGAGGAGTCTTGTTGTTGAGGGGAGGTGGGGGGGTAGGACCGTAGGGGTAGGTACCTTCAGCATCTCTCCTGAGCCAACCAAAGATGTGAGTGAGGATTGTACTGTGCAGTAGGATGCTCAGACTGCTCTGGCCCGAGTGAGTGAATCAATGAATGGATAAATGTGTGAAAACCTCAAGGACCTAACGTGCTGCCATAGGAATGGGACTCCGTACAAGATGAGGAACACATCATCATCTCAACTCCTTCAAACTTCACACGACGGGCGGAATTGTTCTATATCTTCTTGGTAAGTGTGGGGGAGGAAATGCTTCACAACTTATTATACAAGCAGGACGCGCCTTTTTATGCCTATGATTAACTCGCAAAATATGCAGTTATTGCGATGCCAATTAACATGCCTGCAACATTGTAGTCTCCGAAATAACTGTGCGTGAAGAGCATATAAGCTTCATGTTTGTTTACGGGAGTTAACGGGAGTTACGGGAGTAATACTAACCGACCTAACAATCTATTTGACTTTAAAAGCATTTAGGCTACCATACTGTAATAGCGCAACAATTTAAAGGTAATTGCTTTCTGCTTGGGTGCGCCTTATTATAATAAATCGCGATTGGCATTCGTCTGTCGATGTCCATGTCTGCGATGTTTGCTTAGACTTATCATTGAACGTGTGACATTCTTAATGCCAGCATGAATTCGTCTTTTTCTCTTTTGTTTCCACATGCAGAGGAGTGTGGAGATCTTGTCTGTCTCAAAGGAATTCATCTTTTCCTGCAGCCTGACTGCACCTTCCAAACTTCAGCTCCAAACATGCCGGTTCTGGACCCCCAGTCTTCTAAAGACCCAGGAGGCCAGCATGTAAATATAGAAGCCTTCCTTTATAGTATGTTGTCTGTTTGGCTCGTGTTTGGCTTTTCTTACAAGCTACTTTAAAGAATACATTTCAATGGGGAAACAGTGGTTTTCAACCATTTTAATACCAGGCCCCAGGCCTACTATTTATACAGCATTTAAGCCATGGGTCACCATTTCAGGACGTCTAGTCTTTCAGACAAAAACTAAAGACTTTTTTCCCCCACAAATCCATGCTGTATTTTAATAGGCCAACTGTCGTCAAAATAACAATTCTTCTACATTGTTTAATTTTGTAGATCCCTGAAAACTCCTTGGAATGAAACTAAATTCACCCATTTTAAGGGTCAATTTGTTTTCATTTTAGCTCTGAATAGGTAAATATCTAAGAGTCCATTTGGTTTCTAACTCCATAATTTAGCCGGGGACCACTTGGAACCCTCTCAAGGTGGTCCCCGGACCACTGGTTGAAAACGAGACAAATTAAGATTTTCTTTATAAGATTGAGATTTACTCTATAACACACATTTTAAAACATGTGCCAAATCAAATATGCTAATTTGTAATATAGCACTAATATGTAATGCAGCCTGACAATATAGGGTGAAAAGGGCAAGTACCGTAAACTGTTTTAATGCCATATACCTGTAGCTAGGTCTTTTAAGTGCTACAGTATATGGCCATGCTTACATTTATGCTATTTACATCAATGTCTCATTAAACTAGAAATACAAAATTAACACCTTCTGTTTATACTCAGTCTGAGGGGAAAAAAGGCTCCAGACATCCAAACAAACTGGCCAGGCTACTTGGCCTGACTCCCAGAAGGAATTCTTTTTTTCATGTAATTTTTCATATAATAAGTTCATGTAGTAAGTTTAATATAATAACTTCTTTGAATATTCTATATTGGTTAGTCTAAGTCTTTGTTTGTGATGTCCAGAAAATCATCTGTTACTATTGTCAAGTCACACCTTTCCTAATTTGCATAATTAGCATAGCATCTATCTAGCTTCATCCATCCATCCATCCATCCATCCATCCATCCATCCATCCATCCATCCATCCATCCATCCATCCATCCATCCATCCATCTTCAACCCCTGATCCGTAGTTGGGTCAGGGGGGCAACAGCTGTGATTTTGGTCGTTTTCCTAATGGTACCACAATCAACACACCATGAAATAATGGACAATATCTTATCCACCAGCAACAACATATACTACGTTTTGGCTCTGAGAGGCTACATCTCATCAAGTGGGGATGTTGGTGGACTATACTATAAGGGTTGATCCATGAATTTGAACCATGCCATTCAGGACTTGCTGCTGCCCAAGCTGCCGGTGCCTGCTCTGCAGGACACCTTGGACATGTACCTGAGGTGCACCCAGCACCTGGTGACCGAGGAGCAGGCCAAGAAGACCCAGGCCATCGTCCAGAAGTTTGGAGAGGCCGGGGGCTGTGGGCGAGCTGCTACAGAAACAACTGCTGGAGAGGAGAGAGAGCAAAGCTAACTGGGTGAATAATAATTGAATAGATCACATATGTCAAACTCAAGGCCAGGGTGCAAATCAGGCCCGTGGATGAATTATCTCTGGCCTGTGGGATGATATTGAATTAGTATTAAAACTGTCTCATTGGTACATTGCACACACTTTACTTTCTAATTTTTTACTACGAAAGCAATGCTTAACTGAGCGTTTATGCATTTCAGCTTTTAATGCATGCTGTTTCCTCCTTGCATTCATTTTACTGTTAAGAAAGAAAGATTTCTGGCAGAAATGTACTTTTTTGCCTGGAACGTCCTTGTAGCTGGTGCCCGTGCATGTTGGAAACACAGTCTGGCCCTTGACTGTAACCAGTTTTTTATTTTGACCCGCTGGGTATTTGAGTTTGACTTCTCTGGAATACACCCTGCAGTATAGACTTCAGAACCACAACATGCACTGCATAGCTGTAATGGACTTCAAGTGTGCTTGGGGAGGAATCATTATTCAGATTATTAATTTACAATAGAATACAAACCTCTCACCATAGCTTCGAGCAAAGTTCCGGCGATTAAGTCAAACTCTTGGGACATTAAATGTATTCAGTAGCCTACTTTGAACACGTCCTGGCAATGCTGTTTTTTTCCCCCTACAATTCCTTCTTCACAATCACAACAAACGGCAACCTTTTATTCTACAGATTTATGACTACTGGCTGAACGACATGTACCTGAACAACAGGCAGGCACTACCTGTTAACTCCAGCCCTGCCATGGTGTTCCCACAGCAGTCCTTCAAGGCTCCCATTGACTCTCTAAGGTGCCGTAACATACATGCGGCGCACACACGCACGCACACACACACACACACACACACACACACAAAACACACACACACGCACACACACACGCACGCACGCACGCACGCACGCACGCACGCACAGACAGACACACACAGACAGACAGACACACACACACACACACACACACACACACACACACACACGCACAGACATACACACACACACCAAGTCAAGTAATGTGTTGAATATCATCTGTGACTTGGCTTCTCAACCTTATTCATTTCAAGGAACCCCAGGTTTGACATGAATTAAGCCACAGACCCCCATTTGATACCATATTTACACTGTACTTCTACAATCTGCATAATCTGCACTGTAAAATCCTCCAGCACCTGAAACCTGCTGGTCCCCACACATATACTTGATGTTGAGAACCAGCCACTACTGCTATAGCGCCTATATGATCAATTACAATGGGCCTTAATTGAATACTTCCTGGATACGTAGGAGTGTTCATATTGACAGATTGGGTAATTATCCAGTGTGCCTTCAGGGGCCAGTGAACTGGTCCCAGATGCTAATAGACACTGAAAGCCGTGGTTTGGTAAACATGCTATTGATTTGGGCACACCGTGTCACAACCAGCTAACGTACTTCAAACAAGATCCACAATGTTACACTACATCTAGCCAAGGTCTATAAACAGAACACATACAGGCCATGTGGCCACCATGTCAAGTTTATTTTATTTTTGAGGAGCCTATACAGGATTAGTGTTTGTTTTTCAACCATGTGTGTTGTAATGAAACTATACATATTTACAGTATATCATGGAGTGTTACAGTATGTGTACATACAAATTCTTCTATCGCATCACAAAGTTTGCTGGTGCGTTGTCCAAACAAATGTTGCATCACATGATAAAAGAGATGGGTCGCACAACAGGCAGCAGGAGTGTTGTTATTTAATGTTTTCTGCTTACATTTCTATGCACTTTAGCAGGGCAAGCTGGTGCCATATACATAACAGTGTATATGGCACGGTCGAAACTGTTGTATATATGGCACCAGCTTGCCCTGCTAAAGAAATATAAGCAGAAAACAATAAATAACATCAGTATGTCCACATAAAATGCTTATCTAAATGACATGAGCTACAGTAAGTGCTTAAGGCCAAGATGGAGTCTAAAGAGGTTGAGTTTTCAACTAAAAGTTGGGAGTGACTGCATCTGTAGTTTTTATTGTTATGGAAAGATTGTAAACCAATAGAATCGCATGACAGCTGTAATGTGTACTTTGAACAAGAGCTGACAAGGACAACAGCAAGGGTTTTTGCTATAGGGGCTGAGGTTACCAAGGCATAGTCTATGGAAATAGGTAGCTTCCGCATGAAGCAGAACTTGGTTTGGAAGAATAGCAGCTTGGTCGTGTCTGGTTTCAGCTTGAGGTGGTTGACATCATCTGTGAGATGTCAGCGAGGCATTCAGTGATGTGCTCTTCCACCGGTGCATCAGAGTGCGGGAAGATATTGACAGTAGGGGGTGCTGGACGTTCACTATGGGGTGCTGCAAGATGCGCACACACACAAAATGTGCGAGAATGCGCATTGTGCATGCACATTTTCATGCCTTTACACACGGAAAAGTGGCTTTTACCTTCCCTCTCCACATGCATGAGCTAACTGACACAGGTACGTTAGCCTCTGATTCAACGATAGAGCATATGCATAAGGCCTATTAACAGGAATCTGTTTTGATTGAAATAACTAGTATTTTCCTCCTCCTGTCCAAGGGGGGCTGTGTCTGAAAAAAGGGGGTGCTCCAGCCCCCCCAGCACCCCTACTTCCCTCAGCCATGCATTCAGTGATGTGCTCTTCCACCTGTGCATCAGAGTGGGGGAAGTATAGAAACAGTTGCATGTCAATGCCTAGCAGGGAGACTGTGACCAGTTATGATAGTGCCAAGAGATTCAGTGTACACAGAGAAAAGGAAGGGACCTAGTACAGATCTCTGTGGGATCGCATTTTGAAGTGCTTGAGGGTATGATACTAGCAAATCTTTCCAAGAAACCTGATAGCTTTAGTCGCTGAGGAAGAGGATGCCTAGATCAGCTAATAGGTGTCTGGGAGCAGCTGATGGTTCACTGTGTCAAATGCTGCTGATAGGTCCAGGAGAAGAATCAGGACTGCAGAGTGGGATGCAGTGACAGCGAGGAGTGCAGTTTCCGTTGAAGGGAGCTTTGTTAATCCTGATTGGTTGGGATCCTCCAGGTTGTGCAGAAAGAGTCGAATGAAAATCAACAAGGCACTAGTACTACTGCTCTATCTAGTACTCAGGATGCTGAACACACTAACCACACATTGGCCACTGAGCTGGTTGACCAAAACACAAACAAAGTGATATAGTGAGAATCGCTCACTGTGTGAAAACTCTCTTTCCACAGGTTTGCTGCCCACCTCATTTCTGGAGTTCTGGAGTACAAGACCCTTCTAGATGCGTAAGTTATTCTATTATAACCAGTGGTGGAATGTAACAAAGTACATTTACTGAGGCACAGCACAATCTTGAGGAACTTTAGTTGAGTGTTTCCAATTTTTAAAATATCTGTACTTACAGTATGTTCAAGTACATTTAGAATTAAATACTTTTACTTGTAACAGAGTATTTCTACACTGCAGTATTGATAATTTCTACCACTAAATGGTAAACGGACATTTATATAGAGCTTTTATCCAAATTGTTTTGCCAAATTACACCCATTCATTGTGTGTGTGTGTGTGTGTGTGTGTGTGTGTGTGTGTGTGTGTGTGTGTGTGTGTGTGTGTGTGTGTGTGTGTGTGTGTGCGTAGACGTGCTCTGCCCACAGACTATGCACGAGGCCAGCTGGCTGGCACACCGTTGTGCATGGAGCAGTACTATCGTCTGTTCACCTCCTATCGCCTACCGGGGCCTGCAAGGGACACTCTGGTGGCACAGGAGAGCAGCGTGATGCCAGAGCCAGAACACATCATCGTTGCCTGCAAGAACCAGGTAAGAGCACAGTCCACCAAGACGGAGAAACAGCAGGGGCGGATCTAGGCATGGGCATGAGGGGGCAATGCCCCCCTAAACGCCCTGACTGCCACACCAAACGGCATGGAAACAACCAAATTTCAAATATATTTCAAATTAAAGTGCTTATAATTTAAATGATTTGAAACACTACTACTGCTACTAACTGACTACCACTGTACCACTGAACCAACAGCTTCAACAACAACTGATGTTATTATTGATACTTTTCTTCCATAAAATAAGTCCTGTAACTGAAAATGGTATGGGTGTGACTTCATCGCCCGTGGCGCGAAGCGACACGGGCGATGAAGTCGCCCCCATACCATTTTCTCCTGCCCCCCCAATTGGGAAAAGTTAGATCAGCCCCTGAGAAACAGTAGAATTTCAATAGAGATGTGGAACATGTGTAAACTATATTGGCTCTTGTTGACAAGTTCAACATTGTTGACAGTCCCCGATGTTTTCACTCTTTGTTGTAAGTATGTAGAGATTATGTAGTTAAAATGGGCCTGTACACGTGATAATAATGAAATAATAAGCCAATGTTTTCAAATTCAGCAAAACATGAAATTCAACAGACAAAAGCTTGTATTGCAGTGTAATTCAGAAATGCGACACAAAGAGGGCTGTCACAATGTCACTGAAGCGCACGCACACACGCGCGCGCACACACACACGCGTGCGCACGCACACACACACACACACACACACACACACACACACACACACACACACACACACACACACACACACACACACACATATGGTCCCTCTTAATTACAACACTGGAGTCAGCCAACACATCATGTTTCTGTCATGTCGGCACACACGCGTTGTGTCCAACGACTGTGTCTGATCGTAAACACGCCAGCGCTTTTTCAGCGAGGGATCAGCCACCGTGGCCTGGTGACAAATTAATTAGGATAGCTACCTGTATATACAGTAAGTACAGTTCAGTGGTGGAAAAAAGCATATCACTCAACGTGTTTGTTTATTTGGGTTCTTAACCCTTTGTGCACCCTGGGCTCCGGGTGTGCTTTTGAGACTATTAACGGTAGTTGTGGAAGTTACTGTATTTACAGTCCCCAGGGAAGCCCTCACTAGCGTCTTGACTTGTTCACTCTTATTTTCAGAAATAACGATTTCAACGAACAAAGCAGTTATAGAAGTGTGCAAAGTGCACACCATTCCATCTTTTAAACCTTTACAACGACTTTGCGAGCACAAAGGGAGAAATAAAATGTTTCCGTGGGGTATACAATTTCAGAAAGTCCCGCCTTTTGATAGTCTCTCTGGGGTACAGGTTTTCATTTCGCAGCGCAGATGTAAGTCTGGAGATCGAGGCTACCCTTTGTGGCTCATTTGTACTGCTCCACCAGTATACATCTCCCATGTGGAAAACCAACATCTTAACCATTAAGCCAAAGGGAATTCCCTATAACTCACCAGAGGTATTAGACATTTAGGACTGAGAGCTACAGTCTGCTACAGTGGATTGTCATATACTGTATATAAATTATATGCGACTGTTTCCCCCAGTAGGCTGGTAGTGGGCCTGTTAGTGACAGCGCAAACAATTTGCGACCCAGACAGTCGGTAAATGAGTCCTGACCGATAGGTGGTCGGCCTAAACCTAACCTTAACCCCCGACGGATAGGATACCTGCCGCAATGGATAGGATACCTCCAGCGATGGATAGGATACCTGCCACGACCGATAGGTGGTCGACCTTAACCCTCGGCAGATAGGATACCTGCCGCAATGGATAGGATACCTGCTGTGACCGATAGGATACCTGCCACGACCGAGAGGATACCAGCCACAACCAATAGAATATGCCTAGGATACCTTCCCTGATGGATAGGATACCAGCCATGACCGATAGGATACCTTCCCTGATGGATAGGATACCTGCCACAACCAGTAGAATGTGCCTTGATGGCATGTGCTATCTATACCAGAACTGGACTGTGAGCATTCACTAAGATGTGCTCTTTGCTTTACAGAGAACACATGGAGTTGAGATTCACATACATTTGTGTTTACATACACGCATATCTAGAGCTATCTAGACAAACAGACAAAACACAACACGTGTCGACGCAACAACAGCCATAGACGGCGCATCTTGACAGCTTCCCTCATAGAGGTATATACGCACAAGAGACATGTACTGTATTCACCCCACGATTGAGATGCAGCTGTTTCCTGTAGCTTAGAGTGTAGCAAGCATGCTAGAACCAGCCGGTACATCATTATAGAATGATGTTGGATAATGATGGCTGGATGGCATGTGCTCCATGCCATAGAGGCTACACCTGGTCTGTCAGCATCATGACAGCACCATGTCTGTTAACATCATGATGCTGACAGACTGGCGATGAAGATATGGTCTAACCTCTCCCTAGAGATTCAAATTTCGCTTACTACATTGCAAAAGTAGCATGACTTTTCATATAAAATTATGTGAAAATCTGTTTATTTTTTTTTAAATAAATCAATGTTTATATAATATTGAGATTGATACATGCCTAGCAAGGACATTAATGTAAATACACAACTGGTATGCATTGTGCACCTTCAAAAAATACAACAACTTGTTCACTGTTGAACTATGTCACTAATATACCTCAGAGTTGTTGTGTGGGAATAAATAAATAAAAACTCCACCATCCTGTTTAGCCAAGAGCAGGAAGTCTATTTTTAACAACATGTTTTGGGTTAAAAATGAAGTGATAACACATAGAAAGCTACCACAGATGCAATGCTATCACTGTCCTAGGACTAAGAACTGGATGAGAATTATTCGGCCCATTGGTACCAATGGACACAAATTTACGATTCTGGCTCATGGACTAATATTACAAACCTTAAAGGTGATACGGGAACTTTTTAGCCTTCTACTGTACTTTGATGCTGCAGCTGTTTCCTTGCAGACAAATACTTGCTTTGTCCTGCAGATGGTCAAGAACTTTGTTGTTGTCAACAAATCATGAAAACAAAACATTCGTCTGCCTCAGGATAGGCAGTGCTAATTTGTGAGGGGGGGGGGGGGGGGGGGGGGGGGGTTGTGTGGGGTGAGGCAGCGTTTTAGCCTATCACAGCACAGCACTCCAGCAGTTTCATAATGAGACAATATAGTGGAGGTGAGGTGGAGTTAGATTCTGTTTACAAACACAGTGTTTGTACACACTAAAGTTGCCTCTATTACCTTTAATGAAACTATACTTGTTTCTTTAAACCCTAGTTTTTCGTGCTGGACGTAGTGATTAACTTCCGCCGCCTCAACGAGCGAGACCTGCTCACCCAGCTGGAGAAGATTTCCAAGATGGCCAACGCCGAGGAGGAGCAAGCCCCTCCCATTGGCCTGCTCACTTCTGATGGACGCACCGAGTGGGCGGAGTCCCGTCGAGTGCTCATGAAAGGTGGGCTGCATATAGACCACTCCCTTTCCTTATTTTCTAGACTACACTTCCCTACTGACGGTCTCTTCTACAGGGAGTATGGGAAAAAACCAGAAAGATCACCCATCACTTGTTAAGTGATGTGATGTAAGGGCACAGTGGCACAATGGTAGTGCTGTCGCCTCACAGCTAGAAGGTCCTGGGTTCGATTCCCGTTAGGCATGGTGTGGGTGCCGGCGTTGTGTCTCCTGAGTTTGCATGTTCTCCCCGTGTCCTCTAGTGTAGGTACCCTCACAAAAAACACGCAGTAGTCCTGGTCTCTACAGTAGACTGCCGCCCCATGGCCAGCCAGGGTGCCTGATGGAGGGGACAGGAACTGGTTGAAATAAACTGTTCCTTCCACATGCTACGTCCAACCAGGGAAACACCCCCCCCCCCATCAGGTGGAAGCATGGCTCCCCAGGTTGGGGGAGGATCACATTAGGTAATTGAAATTGAAATAAAAATTTGACTGATTGTGATTCTGGTGCCCTAGAGTCCACCAACAGAGACTCTCTGGACATGATCGAGCGCTGCCTGTGCCTGGTGTGTCTGGATGACGCCAGTGGCCCCTATCTGACCGACGCCCACCGCGCCATGATGATGCTGCACGGAGGGGGAGGGGCCAAGAACGGCGCCAACCGCTGGTATGATAAGCCCATGCAGGTGAGTGAACAGAACCAGCACACACAACCGTCACAATATAATTTAACTTTTGAGAGTGTAAAATGAAACCAAAAGGACCTGTAAGGGTCCATTTGGTTTCATTTTAACACTCTCAAGAGATACAGATCTATAAGGGTCCAACTGTCCATCATCATTTAGCTGGGGACCACCTGGAATCCTCTCACAGACCACTGGTGGTGGTCCCTGGACCACTTGTTGAAAACCACTGGCACAGACCAAGATTGTGCTGAAATAACATGAAGTCCTGCAGATAATGTACAAAACAGTCAAAGTCCACGGTCCTGGCAGCGGGTCTGTGACAGATACTATTGGCCCTTTTTGGTCATATGGGTGAATATATTCCACGTCTGATGCTTGACAGTCAGTCTGAGCTTGGAGGCCCCCTGAGGGTTGGGGCCCATTTCAAATGAATCTGATGAAACACAGCTAAGGCCTCCTATTCGACGTTCAAACATCTACAGTAAAGTTGCGTGAAAGTTTCACTGTGTCAAGAGGATGTACTGTATACAGTTAATCCCGCGGGTCAAATTAAGCATTTTCATTAGGAAGGATTCTATGCTACTATTACGACCCCTGAGCTTTACAGAGGTCATTAGCATGGAGCTAGACAGAGATGTTTTGATTAAGAATTTAGCTGACATGTCTTCCATGATTCCCATGTTCTCTAGCCAGAGATACTTTCCAGATCAGAGTGAATTCAAATGTATAAAATAAATAAGTCACACTTTTTTTCTATATAATTCTCTAACAGGATGAGGAACTAAATCAACAAGTCTCTATGAATTACACTACACATCTGGTAGCAGTGGGGAGGGCTGTTTTTGTGGACATTTCTCAGAGTGATTGTTTAGATCAGGGGTTTTCAACCTTTTTGACACCAGGGACCACCATTTATTCAGCATTTGAGCCACGGACCACCATTTGACGACACTTTAGCCCCAAAGACCTAAAACTAAAGGATTCTTTTGGTTTTGTTCACAATTCCAGGCTGGATTTTGCAAACAAAACAGTGTAGAGTTCTTAATTAAATAGTGCTAATTCAGATGATGAATATTTTAACTCTTGAGAGTGTAAAAATGAAACCAAATGGACCCGCAAGGGTCCATTTGGTTTCATTTTTACATTCTCAAGAGTTACATCTGGTTAACCAACTTTCCATCATTTAGCCTGGGGACCACCTGGAACCCTCTCAGGGACCACTGGTGGTCCCCGGACCACCTGTTGAAAACCCCTGGTTTAGACTACAGAGTGTAAGATGGCAACCAAGTGATCGGCGGAGATATAGAGAATAATACAAGTTGGAGATGGTGCTTCAAAGGTTAAAGGGACTAGAATGCAAAAATGAAAAAGCGATCTGAGCACTCAAAAGTTAAAATGCATGAGGAGAGCGAATTTGAATAAAAAATTTGATTTGAATTAAATCAAATACTTTACTACTTTTTTATTGAGTAAAACTCATGAAAGTATTTGATTTTATTCCCACTCTCCTCATCCATTTTAACTTTTGAGTGCTCAGATCGCTTTTCATTTTTGCATTTATATGATACATTTGATTTTAAAGTCATGGTGGTGGCAATATTGCAGAACACAGATCTTTTTTTCCTCTCCAGTTTGTGGTGGGATCTGACGGTTGCTGCGGAGTGGTCTGTGAACACTCAGCGTTTGAAGGGATCGTTCTGGTGGCCTGCACTGAGTACCTCCTCAAATACATGTAAGTGTCATACGGAACAGATGGCTTTGCTTTTTAACCACATTCAACCTGGCGTCCCTACGTTGGCCATGTCATTATTGGCAAAAGGAAAAACAAAAAACAAAAACACAACAAACAGAAAGTTCTATTCAAAAGAATTCAGAAAGTAACTAAATAATTACTAAATAGTACCAGCCATTTCATGATTCCACTGATCCACACATTTGGGATGTGCATATCGGTTCCCTTTTTCCACTGATCCAGAGCCCATTACTTTTTCAATCAATTAGAAGTGGAACACTATATTACTACTATTGCCATTACAATTAGTTGATAATTCTTTTTATTTACGGTATATATATTTTTAATATAATCAAAAGTGTTATGGCTATGATCAGGATCACCAGGATCTTGCATGTCTTGATTCTACCCTTTAAATTGGTAAATAGATAATTGGTAATCTCAGTGGAAACCAAAATGGCCAAAATGGCCTGGGTGTACCAGACGCCTACTCAACGCTATACCACTTTAACTCTATACAAGTTCAGTTACAATATGTTGTGAGACACAATCTTTGTCGAATGTTTAACTATTTTCAGTGCATATTGAACCAAATGGACCCTAGCGGGTCCATTTGGTTCCATTTGTACACTCTCAGAAAAAAAGGAAAACTCATTAACATGGTGAAACACATCTTGATGATGTCATTAAGATGTATTTCACCATGCTAATGTTTTTTTTTTCCTTTTGCCCCCAAAATATTTTAGAGAAGTGGGGGGACGCCGTCCCCCCGCGTCCCCCCTTCACTACACCCCTGACTATATATCTCCATGCAACACCAGGATCGGCAGTCCATCCAAGCTGGTGAGAGCGGCCAGCGTTAGTGAACTCCCTGCGCCGCGCAGGCTGCGCTGGAAATGTACCCCCGAGGTCCACAAACACATCGCCTCCTCTGGGGACAAACTGCTGAGGTCAGCCTGCACTCATTCATTTAAAGCATAAATTGTGTCCTGTCTAGATTTCTAGTTTCTGAATAACATAATACTCAAAGATTTGCACCACGTTTTCACGATTTTTCATAAATAGCAGAGATACAAGCTCATAGCGGGGAAAAATATAGCTTTTGATTTTGGCTATGCCTCTATTAGCTTTAAGTTAATAAATCTGAACTATGCCTTTAATGCATTCAGGTTTCTGTTGGTTTCACAGGCTGGTCAGGAATCTGGACATGGACGTTCACAAGTTCTGCGGTTATGGCAAAGAGTTTATCAAGAAACAGAAGATGAGCCCAGACGCCTACATCCAGGTGGCCCTGCAGTTAGCCTACTACAGGTAATGGATCCCTTTTCCTTTCTTCTACTGTATGTGTACAGTATGTGACTACAGTATGTCACTCTCCCAAAATAAGAACAGCCAAACAAGATGTTAGACATGACTGATGAAGGGCAGAGTAAGGGCGGGTGGGATAAAGGCGCGCGGGGGCATTCAGTGATTTGGGAATTGAGTGAGTTGGAAAAAGAACACGGCCCGTCCCAGTAACAAGATGTGCACATGCAGGCGCTCTAAAGTAGAAGGGGGTGACCCCAGGGGCGCACTAGGGACAGGAAGGAACTCCTTATATTTTATTTCAGTACATACACGTCAACGTAACAGCGTGAAAGCTGCATAAACATACCTAGCACGACCCAGTGTGGTGCAAGCGATGAGCGTCATTTGGGTGAACGTCAACAATATGAATAAATGCAGAATAAATTGTGGGCCCTGATGAAGGTCGTTCAGACCGAAATGTTGTTTGCCTAAATAAAGCTATTTCAAAGTGAAGACAGTGTGCGGGACCCCCTCTTCTTCTGATTACGTGCATTGGTTTGCTGGCTCCGACGCACCTGTCGCTGTAGGTGTGCACAAGGACTTTTCTACAAAGGGCCCTGGTATGAAACAAACATGGTTGAAAACCAATGCTCTAGTGCATTTTGGATTTTGGCAGTTGGCAACACTGCACAGTTGTTCAACAACGCATTTTCCACAAAAGCCACACAACTAAACACTCCCTGACTGTTCTCCCTCTCTCTCTCTCTCTATTTCCACCCCTGTCCCTTCTCTACCTCTCTCTCCCTGTCCGTCTCCCTCTCTGTCTAGGTGTCATGGCAGACCGGTGTCAACCTATGAAAGTGCTTCCATTCGTCGTTTTCGGGAGGGCAGAGTGGATAACATTCGCTCGGCCACGCCTGAGGCTCTGTCATTTGTCAAAGCAATGACCGATGGCAAGCTGGACACAAGCGTAAGATCATTGCTCTCTTTACTGTACAATAACAACAGAATGTGCCTCAGCCAAGCAATGAATGAGTAATAATAATGTGAAAATCAGGTGCATTTATTTCGACAGTGTAAAATGTCTTGCAACGTTGCACATACTGTAAACCAGTGTGGTTTTCAACCAGTGGTTTGGGGACCACCAGTGGTCCTTGAGAGGGTTCCAGGTGGTCCCCAGCTAAATGATGTAAAGTTGGTTAACCAGATGTAACTCCTGAGAGTGTGAAGATGTTTACTCTCTCAAGAGTTAAATATCCATCATCTGAATTACTACAACTTCATTAATAAGTCTACACAATTAGAGAATGTTGAAGATTAATGGTCATTTCGATCTACTGTATGTTTTGCCGGTTTAGTGTATGTTTGTATTGCTTGTATTGTATGTTTAGTTTTGAGTCTGTGGGGTGAAAATGTTGTCAAATGGTGGCTCAAATTCTGAATAAATAGTGGTCCCTGGGATCACTGGGGGAACCTCTGCTGTAAACAAAGGGTGTAAATGACAGAGCATTGATCATTATTCCTTTTCCAGAACACAGAGAAGATGGAAAAGTTAAGAGGTGCCATAACGGCACAGACAAAGTACACTCTTTTGGTAAGAATCTGACAATCAATACCCCCTATAGACGTATGAGGTTGATACCGATGCAAATCAATAAAGATGTAATAACAAACCGCAACATTTTCCCCTTCCAGGCCATTACAGGGATGGCCATAGACAATCACCTGCTGGGACTGCGTGAAATTGCACAAGAACTTCAGATGGAAAAGCCGGAGATGTTTACAGATGAGTCCTATCTGGCCAGTAACCACTTCACTCTGTCTACCAGCCAGGTATGGTCATTGGATGTAGAACTATGTGGAACCTTTGTAAAAAAAAAAAAATACAATCTGTATGCTCATCGCTGTCCGGCAGAAACCACCAAATAGCCTTTTGTAATAGAGGCAACAAAATAAATAAATGAATCAAATTTAAATTTAGATCAAAATAGATAGCTATATTTATTGCATTCTCCCCTCTACATTCATTGCTTCTACTTTGATGTTACAGCTGTTCCCCTGCAGAACTTTGTTGTTGTCAACAAATCATGAAAACAAAACATTCGTCGGGCTCAGGACAGGCGTGGCTAGTGTGTGTGTGTGTGTGTGTGTGTGTGTGTGTGTGTGTGTGTGTGTGTGTGTGTGTGTTGTTTGGGGGGCGCGGGGTTAGTCAATCACAGCACAGCAGTCTCTAGCAGTTTCATAATGAGCCAATAGAGTGGAGGTGAGGTGGAGTTAGATTAAGTTTTAAACAAATCTGTACAGTGTACACTGTACAGTCTTTGTACACACTAAAGTTGCCTATATTTCCTTTAAATCAATGCTAGCAATTATGTCATTCGATAGCTGCAGCCTTACTAATAGTTCAGTACTCATTGTGCTAATTGTGCTAATCTTTGTACACACATCACATCGCATTGTGTGCATGCTGTGGTCATAGACCTGCGATTTTAAATGTTTTGCGATTTTCACCATTCACTTAACTTTTCATCATATTCCGAAATGTCCCTCAAGGTTCCCACGACCGTGGACATGTTCTGCTGCTACGGGCCGGTGGTTCCCAACGGCTACGGCGCCTGCTACAACCCGCAGTCAGACCACATCATCTTCTGCGTGTCCAGCTTCCGCGAGAGCCCTGAGACGTGCTCCAGTCAGTTTGTCCTGCTGCTGGAACAGGGACTGCTGGAGATGAGGGACTTATGTAACCAGTGCAGCCCTGTGCGACCCGAACAGACCGCCGCCAAGAAGGGACAGGCTCTGGGAACGCAGGAGAGAGGCTCTGCAGGCCCCAGCGCCGCCGCTGCTGGCGGGGATCAGAACCAGCAGCCGCAAGTCCCGGTCAGGGCGGCCAATGGGAACAAGGTGGAGACTCACCTCCACACCTCAGCGCAGGGAGAGCCCGGTGCTTTGAGGAATGGAAGTAAGAGGGAACTATAGAGAAATGCTCGTGGAAATGTGCAATATGAATTGTTTTGTTGTGTTGCAAAGACTATTTTATTTATTTATTTTATCCTCTCAATGTCAACTGTCTAATGTACTCCTGTGCCAACCGGGGGAGAGTACTCTAATAATACTGTACCGTCATGCTTGAGTTAGTCCAAGCTGCTTCCAAGCACTCGGGGACACTTCCACCACATCCATACTGTCCGTTTCACTGATCGTGGATCGAAAATGAAAACCTCCATACCCAGGTTTTCATTTTCATCCGTGTTGCTCGAAAACGGAAAGCCTGGACTAAATCGTTAGCCACAGTGGCCTAGAAGTGGGAGTCAACCGTAGCACACCAGTGGAGGGGCGGGGGAGGGGCCGGGGATGACGACACGTCGGTGAGGTCAAATCAGATCAGTTCGATCTGCCGTCCAGGCCAAAAACATTTCAGTTTAGACCACGCTATGTCAGACACAACGTTTCTGGTATGAACTTTCTTCCCTCTGTAGTATAAATTCCCCTGTTTTCGTCATGAGTGTGTAGCACAAACAGCTCTGCGTTTTTTTGTGCATTACGTGCCAGAGGAAAAGCACATCAAATTTTTAGTGACAAGGGTGGGGTCATGGCATGAAGTTTGGTGGAGGGTAGGTAAGCGCTTATACCCCCACCAAAACTTTTTTTTGTTGTACCACTGGCAAGAGGGGGCATTACGAGAGCGTTTGTTGTTATTCTTCCAGTGAAATGAAGTTTCCGCATGAATCTTCCTTCCTGTCTGTTGACTACAAAACAATACTACAACAAAGTACATGACGTAAGGATATCATCCTCTCTGGAGCAGTTCACAGTTTTGTAACAGAGACCAGGCTTTCCTCTGAGGGGGAAAGCCTGGTGACCCGACATTATAGAGCTGAGCGGTCCCGCCCCTTTCATGACCTCACCCGTGTTCCATAAATGGAATCCTGATTCATTTTCCTCTTAGACTTTTCAAAAATTGTTAACATAAAGACGATTACGCCTCGGACAAAGCCAACTCGGGTCGTGCCAAATCATGACAACAAACACAATATTATCATGTACAATATCTAATTAGCAAAAACTTAAAAAACGGCAGAATAGAACACTTTGTTTCGTTTTTCTTCTTAGAAATGATTTGACTGTCCCAAAATAGTGTGTGTTGTCATGATTTGTCACAACCCGAGTTGGCTTTGTCCACAACGTAATCACCTTTATATGAACCATTTTTGAAAAAAGGTCTATGAGAAAAATGAATGGGGAATCTGGAACAGGGGCATTGTCATGAGGGGGTGGGACTGCGCAGCTCTATACTATAGGGGACATGGGGAGAAGTTGGAGAACATGCAAACTCCATGCATAAAGACATGATTTAACCGTCTCAACCCTTTAGACTGAGTGAAACAGACCTGAGATAGCTCTGCAATTGATCTCTTGACGTTTCCTTCTACACCAAATGTCTCTGCCGGAAATATCAGATCCACAAGCTCACAATGTACTGTGTCTGCGATACATTGTAAATTTGTAGATATTAGGTTATTTCTGGCTAATGTTACACCCCATGAATAACTTTGGGGTTCCAGTGATTATGTCAGTCATCTGTGAACATGTTTTGTGGAATATTGCAATATGTAGTTGGTAGACTATATTTAAAGTATTTAAATAAGTTATTAAAGTGACAAATATTTTGTAAAAAAAAAAAAAAAAAAAAAACATGATATTCAAAATATATATAGTACAAAGATTTACAGGTATATTATCTAAAACGTTTAACTGAATGTATGCCTCCATACAAGAAATGATAGGTAAGATTTCTTGTATTGTTTCATTAATGTAAAGAACAAGAAGGAAAACAAAACATTCCATTTGAAATTTGACGTTTATGAAGACAAGTTCTTGCACTATGAACTGAGGTCAGTCAACCATACGTAAGTGTGTTATGATGAAACAGCTTATGGAATGACAGACGGACATACAGACACTTTACTGATAGTGATGAAATCCCAGCCTCATGGACGGTGAGGCCGCGCCGTGGTTCCACTTTGATCTGTGATAAATTAACATTAACTATAACAAAGCTTTCTTGTAAAAATGTGGATTGACACGTGGTGCATGCTGCTCTCTGAAAACTGCTGAGAGTAAAGTCTTGCAAAATATGCAAATGTCAGTTATGTAGTCTCTAGAGAATGGGCTACGTGCAGACATTCAAGCATTTCGAATTTGGGCACCATCTCCCTATACTTCCTTCACAGGTGTTACTGATGATACTAATGAAGGGCTCTGTTCTATTCAGGTTAAACAGAGTTATATTGCTGTAATGGACATGTTGGCTCACTGCGACATCAGTGGGATCAATGAAATTAAAAGGTTTGAGAACCACTCTATACAGGAAGGGGCCCAGAGGTAGGATATGCATTCTGTGTGCATACAGCCCCATATGTAACTATAAATAACTGCAAAACCTGGCTGTCTTAGCTGAAATATGTGATTATATTACTATATGCTCAGTTATATCATAAACAACACAAATATAGAAACAATTTTGAAATTGTTAAGAAGGGACCATTTTGAGTATCTAAAGAATGTTTAAATGTGATGAGAAATGTGCAATTTTGTAAAATGAGTAACCCGCAGAAAATAGAGCGATTAAGTTATTTATTTTTGTATAAATAATGTTGTAGATTTGTGTAAAATATAAATTGTATTTAAGAGAATATAAAATGAGCATTCTATGTATTAACGGTTGTGACAGAATATGAATGAATATGTAAGTTTAAATGTAATACTATTTAATGTAATAAATATATCACAAAGAATACAGTGCTTGGTGTGTCATGCTTTCATCATCAATGTGTGAATGTTTTTAAACTATGAGATAAGACAAATGCTGTCTCACAAAAGCCTTCCTGAGATCATATTGGTTCACCAATCTGCAAAATACAATCCCATAGTCTGATGGGACAACTCCATGCTCTGAAGGGACAGCATGTTTGGTGCAGTTGGTTGTCAGGCACAACCAACCAACCAACCAACCTCCTGGTTCCAAGAGCCATGAAGATAAACAATACTGTTGCCAGGTAACAGACAACAACCAAAGGGACACCAAGCTGCTCCATCCGATCTCAGTTACAAACTAGGAGTATTAAACTAATCTAGCGCATTAGTCATGATCGTAGGTTGAAACTATGGCTGGCAATGCACAGGTGACTGTGTGCTATGGACCCTATGAATCCTGTGGGCTCGTGAAGCACAGAACCTTCAGACTGGAGGGTCTGCAAGGTAGGTAGGTACAGTATTATTTTGTCTTTTTTATATTATTATTATTCTTGCTATTCTAACTATCGCCCTGAAGAGCACACATGTCCACACACCTTTATATATACAGTAGAAGCGATGGCTCCAGAAATTAGTGACTACTAGGGGGTCTATGGGGGAGCTGGCTATTCAGAGGGGGTGAATGAATATTGCCCTCAGATTTATAACAGATGACAGCTATAACACCCAACACTGTATACTGTACAATAAGGTTGGATGGCCCTCCCTTGCAACAAGAAGACACCAACTTTGGTATTCATTCATCTATAAATTTCTAATTGAGTTCACCTCCTTATTTAAAAAAAAATAGAAAACTATTTCTTATCATACATGCTATCAAGATGTTTTGATGCTTGAGTCTACACATGCTTCCACTACTATATTAAGTCTGGAAGATATCTGCTTTCAAGTGCGCTGCCCCACACACTTAGAACACCCTGTAGGCTTCACTAAAATACAATTCCTTCTCTAGGTTGTTTTCAGATATATAATCATCAGTAAAACTCAACTGTACATGTTCTAATAGATGTAATGTTTTGTTATTATTAACTTAGTTTATTCATCTATGTTTTTTCATTTTATATTGCACATTGTATTGATGTATTGTTATTGTAATCTTGGCACTGCTGAAAAAGAGGGTCCCTGCCCTGTTCTCTGAGAATTAAATTAAGGATGGTTTTTGCTTGGTTGATTGGTTTTTGCTTACAGTCAATTGGGTTTGTGTAAAGGAGAGCTCGTGCCCTGCCCCTCCTGCCCCCCCCCCCCCCCCCCTTTTCTTTTCTTAAACTTCCTCATCACACAAAGATCACACAAAAAGCTGCACTGCATGCTGACTATTGGGAACAATAGTCAGCATGCAGTGCACTAAATAGTGTGTGTCGGTCTACAGCTTTACTGAAGGATCATGGACATCAGTGCATGCATCTTAGACGAAACGTCAGAATGGAACAAAGTAGACCTCATAGTCCACGGAGAAAGTGTTTACACGTGTGACATCAGGCAGCTGGAATTCGGTGAGTTTGGTTGTACGACGTATAATTATGGTTTACAATTACTAACAGGTTCATGATATTATAATGGCCACAGAATAGGGACGCTCGAGTTCATGTGGTTCATGTGAGTTTGTTAATTCTCTAATTCTCGATTCTTTAATTCTCAATCGTTGCTGTTCTTTTTCCCAAAAGGAGGAGATGGTAAACTGGACCCTCGTTGCAAAGAAGCTGTTAGTGCCGTGGACAATGCATCTGAAGATTAAAGAGGAGACAAGTGAACACAAGAACTGTGGAGAGACAGTGGATAGATCAATTTGCGACTGCGACATTATGTCGCGACTGTTATACATTTGTCTCGACCAGTGAACCGTTGCAGCAGTTTTATAATGTTTTTTTGGCCTTCGGTCGCAACCGTTGGCCGCGACCCTAATAAAGCTAACCCTAACAAAGCTAACCCTAACCCCAAACATCACTTTAGTAAAACCTATGCCTGAACATAACCTTAACACTCAACCATTATGCAAAACGGTCGCAACATATGCCGCGGTTGCAAAATGATGTCACGGATGTTGAAAGATAACAAATTTGTCGCAACCGCTTTGGCCATTGGTCAAAGTGGTCGGTTGCATATTGATTTTGCCGCTTTTGGAACTGTGTTTTTTTTTATACCTGATTGTGTAGGAGACAAAGGAAACAACTGCTGCAGTTGATTAAAAACATTTTCTTTTACATAATGCAATTCATAATGCTGTTGTGGGTGAATTGGCTCCTGCTGCGTGTTTTTGTCATAAAATAACAATGTGCCGCTCCGTGAAAAACTCAATCCAATTTCTTTTGCAAACACAACAGAAAGAACATAGAGAACAGGGAACAGCAGCAGCCAATACAAGGAATGTTATACTAAAACATTTTATTGCTTTATTTGTTCAAGTAGACGCGTGTCAAGCTGTGCAGCCCTTAATACCCACATTTCATTGGTCACCCACAGATGGGTGTCATAAGATTGTCATTCTGAACGGTTGTGCTATACATTCAAAGGTACATTTCATTTGTACATCTCTAAAACGTAGTCTACTTATTTGTGACGTAGTTTATGGTGATACTTGTCCTATCCTTTGTTTGATCTTTGACTGAGAAAGGTTGAACTTAACCGGAAGAAAAATGTAATGCAGCATTTGTAAACACAGTAGCCTAAAATACAGTGTGTGTTGAGTGATTTTAACCTCTACTCGTTATTCATGAATAAACTGAATGAAAGCAATTTTGAAAACAAAATGCACTTCAGAATCAATCCAGTCTTTTGGATCAGACATTCATACTGGGACGTTGACAAGAATTGGGTTCAAATAGAACCTAAGCAAACAAAACCTCTTACAAACAAACTTTAGATGTTGGTAGAAGTGTGCAGCCCGCTTTAGCAGCCAGCCAGTCATGCCGCCGTTTTAGCAACTGTGTAGATTTTTTAAAAACTCAACAGACAGTAAAAGTAGGTCATTAAACCTAGCGTTCTTACTTAAAGAAAATTCTAGTAATTAGTGTCTTTTTTCATATATTGCCACTAGCTAAAATAGCCAATCTACAAGCTCACAAAGTGAATTTGCAGGTCAGCTATTCCTTTTCACTGGGATGAAATACGTAAAAATGAAAACATTGAGGTTAAATAACGATAACCTCTGATAAATGAGTCAACATGCAAGAGGGTTGGCTTGAATGCTTATTTCATTCCTCTGGCTGCCTTCATGTTCTGGCCAGAGCCTCCATCAGAGAAATTTACTCTGATGAAGGCTCTGGACTTCTGAGAATAAGATAAATTCGTTCTTTAGTCTTGAGCCAACCGTCTTGCATCTTCATCCATTTTATTGGATTGACGGCATTTACATCTCTATGTTGTTGTTGTGGTTTTGCATGGACTGTAAACAGTGGCCAAGCAGCGCAGCTGTTCCACGGCTAACTAAAGGAAGTACTAAAAAAGAAACAATAAAAGATAGACCTCATTCTTATCTCGGTTTCTCTCTCTAAAGTACATTCACTCAAGTACTAATACTAACAAAAGTTTGAGGTTTTTCTTTACTTTACTGGATACTTTCCAGTAAAGTAAATTACTATTATTCCAAAGATATGTGAACCACTTCAGCCCGATACATTACATACAGTACATTCACAATGTGAGCACAATGTGTTGCACGACAAACAAACAATCTGTAGCAACAGCATTCATTATTCAAGTATTCCAGTTACATGTTGACACTGAGCATCTAGTTGACAGGTGCATGGTCCAGACAGGTACAGTTCATAGAAAGAAATGCCAACACTCACGTTGTTCCTACATTGTAGGATTCTTATTTATTTTTCAATTCTCCCCCACCAGCCACCCAGCAAAACGAACGTTCTGGCCTGGAGGCTTTCTTCAGCGTAAACCGAGATTTAAATAAACCAGAACCCTAATGGAATACCGCTGAGTGCTTGTATTTCTCTATGACCAGCCCCACATTGTAGGATCTCAGTGGGTTGAAAGGTGGGGATTATGGGGGAAGTTCCATTACTCATTTCATTTGCGCGTCACCCTGTCGTTGGTCAGAGACCTGAGACCAGATTCTACAAAATGTGACCTGAATCACGATCACAGGCACTCCGTTACAGCCACTCTTGACCACATACAACTCAAAACAGCAGCCTAATGTACTAATGAGACGAAGCTTGTGGAGTTAGTTCAGTCAGATATACTTGAGAGGTTTCATGCTGTGCTCTAGGGCAGGGGTTTTCAACAGGTGGTCCGGGGACCATCAGTGGTCCTTGAGAGGGTTCCAGGTGGTCCCCAGGCTAAATGATGGAGTGGGTTAACAACATGTAACTCTTGAGAATGTAAAAATGAAACCAAATGGACCCTTGCGGGTCCATTTGGTTTCATTTTTACACTCTTGAGAGTTAAAATATTCATCATCTGAATTAGCAGTTTACACTGTTTTTGTTGGCAAAATACAGCATGGAATTGTGGAAACAAAACCAAAATAATTCTTTAATTTTAGATCTTTGGTGTGAAAATGTAATCAAATGGTGGTCCGTGGCTCAAATGCTGAATAAATGGTGGTCCCTGGAGTCAAAAAGGTTGAAAACCTGTGCTCTAGGGCACATACTGAAGGGGTTAATATGCTGCGCTCCATGTGGGTATTATATTCAGTATGTACAAGACCCAATGTCATTGGCTGATGTGACAGTCAGCTGACTAATTGGGCGGGGTATTTAAGCTCTCTAGTCTGGTTGCTTCTTCCTGCCTTCCTTCTGCATTCTGGTTCCTGGTTGTTCTGTGATGTTTGCTCCCACCACCACCCCAGCACCACCGGTGGGCTCTGTTATTTCTCTACGGGGGGATTATTATTGTCTATCTATCTCAGGGAGAAAAAATTAGCAGAGATGAACACCAAGGTAAAATATTATGTGCCCATTGTAATCTAAATCTATAGTAAATATTGATTAAATAAATATTGGTTAAATCTTTTCAGGAGTTATCTGACTGAAATGCAATTAAGTGTCGGTTTAGGGAAGAACAGAATCAGAGGATAGATGAGTAGTCTCAAACTACTATAGAGTAGACAGACATTATGCCTGGGTCCTACTGTACATTCAGTGCAGTACATTAGAGTAATATTGCCTCTTTTTGACTAAGTCAACCGTGGCGTGACACCTGCAGTAAATCATGGGCTCTGGATTTGTAACAATAATGTGCTACTACTACACTACGGCTCTGCTTCCAGTAACCTCATTTTGGCCTTGCTCATTACCCTGAGAGTTCTGGAAACTCAGAACATAATACTGATTAAACTTTAAGCACAGTGAGATTTCAGAACGACTATTTAAAAATATATACAGTATATATAGGGTGTTTCTTCCCTTCGGTGTTGCCTCTGGTTATAATGGAGAGACATAAACATAACACCATCACAGGGTTATGGAAGGTATATTCACATAGTGGATAAGAGCCACGGCAGTACTCAAAGAGTGCTAGTTAAAAACGTTGGTTTCTTTTTAGATACAGTTAACATTTTGTGGCAGCCCTGTTCTTAACAGTTTTCATGCCATTGAAATAGATCTACGTCTCCCGTTATCATTATGATTTACAGTAACAACTGATGCCGCTGACGTTAACGCTACTGTACGTGACGTAGTTACCAGCGCCGGTTTAATTCGATCCCCATGCTAACAGCAGCTAGCAGCGACCGCATCCACCATTGATAGACAATAACAAGAGACCCACCAAACCGCAACCGGAAGTGTGTGTCGCCAACTAACTTGTCCGTGGGGAAACATGGACCGAAATATGAAATATGAGTTTTTGATGAAAAAAACTGGCACTGGCTACCTCCAAAAATATGAAAAAGGGCTGGCACGGAGAGTGTTAAGCACCTCACCAATACTGGTGTTGGCCCTCTTCTCCCAGTTTGTTTACTTGGACATTAGAAGTCTTTGCCCTGGAAGGCGTGGAGGTTGAAAGCGGTGTCCATGAACCTCTTGAGCTCGTTGAGGTGGGTGGACCTGTTCCCCGTGGCGGGGGCCGCTGCCGGGTCCCGACCCACATACCTGAGAGGGTTTCAACACAGTTAGTACCGTCCTGACCCACATACCTAGAGGAGAGGGTTTCAACACAGTTAGTACCGCCCTGACCCACATATAGAGGAGAGGGTTTCAACACAGTTAGTACCGTCCTGACCCACATACCTAGAGGAGAGGGTTTCAACACAGTTAGTACCGTCCTGACCCACATACCTAGAGGAGAGGGTTTCAA
This sequence comes from Benthosema pterotum, assembly GCA_039105355.1. Classification (NCBI taxonomy): domain Eukaryota; kingdom Metazoa; phylum Chordata; class Actinopteri; order Myctophiformes; family Myctophidae; genus Benthosema; species Benthosema pterotum. The sequence goes on from CM076974.1 coordinate 7,219,812, forward strand.
CACAGTTAGTACCGCCCTGACCCACATATAGAGGAGAGGGTTTCAACACAGTTAGTACCGCCCTGACCCACATACCTAGAGGACAGGGTTTCAACACAGTTAGTACCGCCCTGACCCACATACCTAGAGGAGAGGGTTTCAACACAGTTAGTACCGTCCTGACCCACATACCTAGAGGAGAGGGTTTCAACACAGTTAGTACCGCCCTGACCCACATACCTAGAGGAGAGGGTTTCAACACAGTTAGTACCGTCCTGACCCACATACCTAGAGGAGAGGGTTTCAACACAGTTAGTACCGCCCTGACCCACATACCTAGAGGAGAGGGTTTCAACACAGTTAGTACCGTCCTGACCCACATACCTAGAGGAGAGGGTTTCAACACAGTTAGTACCGCCCTGACTCACATACCTAGAGGAGAGGGTTTCAACACAGTTAGTACCGTCCTGACCCACATACCTAGAGGAGAGGGTTTCAACACAGTTAGTACCGTCCTGACCCACATACCTAGAGGACAGGGTTTCAACACAGTTAGTACCGTCCTGACCCACATACCTAGAGGACAGGGTTTCAACACAGTTAGTACCGTCCTGACCCACATACCTAGAGGAGAGGGTTTCAACACAGTTAGTACCGTCCTGACCCACATACCTAGAGGAGAGGGTTTCAACACAGTTAGTACCGCCCTGACTCACATACCTAGAGGAGAGGGTTTCAACACAGTTAGTACCGTCCTGACCCACATACCTAGAGGAGAGGGTTTCAACACAGTTAGTACCGCCCTGACCCACATACCTAGAGGAGAGGGTTTCAACACAGTTAGTACCGTCCTGACCCACATACCTAGAGGAGAGGGTTTCAACACAGTTAGTACCGCCCTGACCCACATACCTAGAGGAGAGGGTTTCAACACAGTTAGTACCGTCCTGACCCACATACCTAGAGGAGAGGGTTTCAACACAGTTAGTACCGCCCTGACTCACATACCTAGAGGAGAGGGTTTCAACACAGTTAGTACCGTCCTGACCCACATACCTAGAGGAGAGGGTTTCAACACAGTTAGTACCGTCCTGACCCACATACCTAGAGGACAGGGTTTCAACACAGTTAGTACCGTCCTGACCCACATACCTAGAGGAGAGGGTTTCAACACAGTTAGTACCGTCCTGACCCACATACCTAGAGCAGAGGGAGTGAACATAGTTAGCACCATCAATAGTGGAGAGGGATTCAACATAGTACTGTCTCGACCCACAGACCTAGTTAGTACCGTATTGACCCACGCCCAGTACAGTAGGGGATTCAACACAGTCAGTACTGCAGAGCACAACACAAACACTACATAACACAGAAGAACCTTACCAGATGGATCTGTTATTGGCTACAGAACACAGAAGAACCTTACCAGATGGATCTGTTATTGGCTACAGAACACAGAAGAACCTTACCAGATGGGTCTGTTATTGGCTACAGAACACAGAAGAACCTTACCAGATGGGTCTGTTATTGGCTACAGAACACAGAAGAACCTTACCAGATGGGTCTGTTATTGGCTACAGAACACAGAAGAACCTTACCAGATGGGTCTGTTATTGGCTACAGAACACAGAAGAACCTTACCAGATGGGTCTGTTATTGGCTACAGAACACAGAAGAACCTTACCAGATGGATCTGTTATTGGCTACAGAACACAGAAGAACCTTACCAGATGGGTCTGTTATTGGCTACAGAACACAGAAGAACCTTACCAGATGGGTCTGTTATTGTCCAGCACGGTGAGGAAGCGTGGGTGGATGTAATCATAGTAGCCCATGTTCTTGTGCTCCTCTTGACACCAGAGCAGCTCGGCATGGCGGTACTTCTCCACCTCGGACTGGACCAGGTCAAACGGGAATGGCGAGATCTGAATGAAAATTAACAGCAGAACTACAGAATGAATATTAACCATCCATTCTAAATGCTTACACCCGAGACTAGATTCGTGGGGGGACCAAATCAATCTGCGACTGAGGCAGACAGCCACGACTCATAGGAAATGAGTCGCGACCAATAGTGACAGTCGCAAGCTTTGCCCCGAAAAAGGTCGGGCATTTCTAGATCTGCCCATTTCTATTTCTGCCAGGGGAGGATATCCTATCGGTCATATTCTATTGTACTTCTTGTACACCATATACTACTGTAGGAAAAACCTATCCTATTTTATAGGATAGGTCCATGGAATACATTGGAATACATTTCCCTAAAATCTCAGCTGTGTACATTAGCATTATTGTGCTCTCTCCCTCAATTAAGACTCTTTTGTGGGTGGAAAATGTCCTGAGTGCTTGACCAATCGATACGAACTCGCACGACACAGGCATTGACCAGTCAGTCCATTGGCATATGAAAGGAGCGAGGAAGCCGATTCATTACCGTTTCTCAAAGTTAAGCTGTTTTATTAGCATTTCTGAGAACATTTCCACTCAATTAAGATGGCTGTGGGCGGAGACAGACAGTTGGGGAGACTCCTGGGCGCTGTGCCAGGGGTAATTAATAGAGCGGTGTTTCCATATGAGTCTAATTCAGTCACCTCGCATCAACAGACTTTCCACCACGGAGAAAAGCCTGGTATACACTCCTATCTACTCCAGTGCTGCTGTGAACAGTGTGAGGTTGTCTGCAGTTCTACTGCAGTCGCCGGGCAAAGCTCAGTGTTTAACAACAAGACATAAAAGAAGAGTCAGGAGTCTGGACATCAATTAATGCAGTTGACAAAACTACAGTATATTAATGGCAAGAATTTCATAAAACTATCCCTTTGGTCACCAGACCAGTGGCCTTGTGGTTAGAGTGTCCGCCCTGGAACTGGTAGGCCGGGGTTCGATTCCCGGTCGGGTCATACCAGAGACTGTAAAAATGGGACCCAATGCCTCCCTACTTGGCACTCAGCATCAAAGGGATGGATTGGGGGTCAAATCAACCAATGATTCCCGAGCGCGGTCAAAAGCAGAGAACTAATTTCACTGCGGTAACGTGAGTGACTAATCTGACGACTTTGACTTTGACTTTAAAGGTCATAGGGGCAACTTCAGTGTGTACAACCACTGTGTTTGATTTGTTTAAAAACAGAATCTAACTAAGAATCACCTCACCTCCACTCTATTGGATCATTATGAATCTACTTGAGACTGCTGTGCTGTGATTGGCTAAAACAAATGTTTTGTTTTCAGGATTTGTTGACAACAAAGTTCTGGACCATCTGCAGGACGAAGCAAGTGTCTGTCTGCAGGGAAACGGCTGCAGCGTCAAACTAGAAGCAATGTAGAAGCGAAAAAGGCAAAAAAAATATAGCTATATCTATTTAGATTTTTGGCTAAAAAGTTGCCTCTATTAGCTTTAAAGAAGTAATCAAAATTCAATTTTACTGACTTTTGATATACAATACACACAAGTGAAACTTTTCCCATTGTTTTGGCCTACCCTACATTGTTGGGTATGGCCATATGGCCATAAAATTGTGAAAAATGTATCTTTCATTACACTGAGACTTTAAGCAACCACATAGAGACGCAGGCACCACCCCAGGCTGTGAGTAGCAGCCTACAGTATTATTTTTCAACAGGTGGTCCGGGGACCACCAGTGGTCCTTGAAAGGGTTCCAGGTGGTCCCCAGGTAAGTTGTTTAACCAAATTAACTCTTGAGAACGTAAAAATGAAACCAAATGGACCCTGGCGGGTCCATTTGGTTTCATTTTTACACTCTCAAGAGTTAAAATATTCATCATGTGAATTAGCCCAAATCTACACAACTAGAATTAATGGTCATGGACAGAAGCAAAAAGAAAATCTTTAGTTTTGGGATCCTCAATTGGCGGTCCGTACTGGCTCAAATGCTGAATAAATGGTGGGCCCTGGGATGAAAAAGGTTGAAAACCCCTGGCCTACAGTATTATTTTGTGAAACCTGCAAGCAGAGCAGCCTACAGTATTTTTATTCATTGCCTCCACAGATATGCTGAGACACATTGGGAGTTTTGTGGTCATTACTTTTTTCCTATTAATGTGCTTGTTTAGAGGAAATTTAGGTGAGAACTATTATTTTTGTTATAGATAGATATTTTTCTTGTTTAAAAGGGTCAAAATACTCCTCCCACGAACGTGTGTGGGAGGAGGAGGGCCCAAGCTGTCATTCTTGCTTTGGGGCCTGCGGACTATTCCCTTCGCTAATTATCCAACATATCTATCAAGTAAACTACACAACAGAAAACTGGCACTGCACACAGGCAACAGATAAGTCTGATGCCCCAGCCACCACACACACACACACGCACGCACACACACACACACACACACACACACACACACACACACACACGCGCGCGCGCACGTACACACAGTGACAGCACTGCTTGCAAGCACGCACAGCGAGAGTGCAGAGGTCAGCAGAGAGAGAAGAGCTTATGCAGTTGTACAGTACAATGTTCTTTATGCATTTTTCTCCTCAACTGGTTTAATCAATATAGAAAAGGTTAGCTGGAAGCTGGATTGTAACACTTTCCCAAATGTAAGCCTTGTTTTATTAGCTTTCTTTGCTAAAGAACTATTAGTGTAGCCTCTGCTGTGCGGCAAACCTCGGGTCTACCGGTATATTGAATGCGGCACATGCGTTACCAGTCGGCTAAAGAGCCATGACCCATCACCTGGGCGCCAGGTACGCTTTTAAGACTATCAACGGTGGTTAAGGAAGTTGCTAACATTATAGTTGCGGAAACTGTATTTACAGTTCCCAGAGAAACATTCCTGTTCAGTCCTCACTAACGTCTTGACTTGTTCACTCATAGGGCGCGATTTTCATTCCCCCCCTTGTCCCTAACGTTACCCGATACCCGCAGCGAATTCCCTTATTGCTATTTTGGTCACCTTTTCTCTTCCCTTAGCCACTATTCTTTATGCCGACACCATATTTGTGGCTGGAGGTGTGGTCATGGGCGTGTTTGTTGCGCAGTCCCTTAAGTTGCTAATTTCGTCAGATAGATTAGGGAACTAGATAACGCCATCAGAGACCACCCCTTAACCGATAAGAGAAGGCAGAGCCACGTGCGCACAGTGCGTGCGTCTGTGCGCCTTTGGAGATGTCCACGACTCCACGTGGAAACTCTGGAATTCGCGGCAAAAAGTCGTTTTTTTGATCATTGATTTCTCGGTCAATTCTGGACCATTTTTTACATTTCAAAATACAGCGTGACGGCAAAAACCTCCTCTCTCGGATGCTGTATAGTATATGTGGGTAGGTCTTCTCTACGATCCCGCATCGAGCAAAATGTAAGTGTCAGGGATTTGGTGGACCATTTCCACCAAAATCCCGACACTTACATTTTGCTAGATCCCGCATCGTAGAGAAGACCTACCCACATATACTATACAGCATCTGAGAGAGGAGGTCTTTGCCGTCACGCTGCACTTTGAAATGTAAAAAATTGTCCAGAATTGACCGAGAAATCAATGATTAAAAAAACGTTTTCTGCCGCGAATTGCCGACTTTTTTTTGCAATTTACTTTATAACATTTCGCAGACTTGGGATAAATGCACGCCACATACAGCAAAAAAACATGGAACATGTTTTTTCAACATAACATGTTGAATGGTAAGAAATGATTGAGAATTGACCGAGCAATTGTTTGAAAATGAGAGCATGATCTTTGAGAATAGGCGTCTGTCCTAAGCCTGCAGCCAGGCTGCGTGCTTCGGAGGGTCAGACATAGCAGTAGGGATAAGGGAAATAGATAAGGGATGAATTAAAGGGAATGGCAAGACCAACACGGATTGGATGAAAGCTAAAAACGCCCAAACCACACCAATGCATAATTTAACGGGTAAAGGAGGTATTTAAGGGAGATGGCATGGTACGAAATTAGCGACTTTAGTGGGGGAACGCCTCTTCCCCAATGCTATGTGCGTTAATTGCGCATAAGGGCTAATGTAACCAAAATCGGGCCCTTAGTTTCAGAAAAAATGATTTTAACGAACAAAGCAGTTCTAGAAGTGTGCAAAGTGCACACGATTCCATCTTTTAAACCGAGCGAGCACAAAGGGATAAATAAAAATGTATCCACGGGGTATACATTTTCGGGGACCACACCGCGATTTGCTGAAAAATGGCAACTTCTAACAAACCCGGAAGTCCTGCCTTTTGATAGTCTCTCTGGGGTACCCTGTCCCCAGGCTTTCATTTTGCATCGCAGATGTAAGCCTGGAGATCGAGGCTGTGACCAATCGACTTCTAGCATTAGTACAGACAAGTAACCTTTAGTATGAACTCACTCTGTCATGACAGGGATTTCAGGGATGCTGTTACCTGTTCCAGTCTGATAATGGCGACGCTCCTCTCCATGTTCTGCAGCTTCCTCTCCTTAGCCAGTTCGTAGTAGATCTTCCCCGTACAGAAGATCACTCTCTTCACCTGGGCTGGGTTTTCACCCGCAAGGCCCTGGTCTGGGATCAGCCTCCTGAACGAAGTGCCTGCAGGAATCATTAGAATTTAGGGCTTTAGGGTTGGCATAAGGGCCTTTCTGTGTGGAGTTTGCACCACAGTAATCCTGGTCTCTAAACTTCCTCCCCCCTGGGTCAAAAATATGGCTGATCTTACACTTGAAAATAGCCGATCTCAGAATGTGTGAGTCGACCAACGTTTTAGTTTTACTCAATACGACATTGAACATACAAGGTTTCCAAGCCGACAGAACGGACTGTTTGTAGAACGACGGGAGGCTGTACTGTACCAGTGGCGAGTTCGTCAAAGCTGGACCGCGCTTCAGGATGCCTCAGCAGAGACTTTGGAGTGAAAATGATCAGCTGTAGAATAAAGAAAAAGAAAAGAAAAGTTATAAAGTTTACACACAACTACAGTCTAACAAACAACAGATTGTTTCCATCATCCGTGTCTTCATTATGTGCTTTGGAACCGTTCTCCAGGGATAAAGGCTTTATCTGCTTTCACGCTAATTTGTTGCCATCATATAAATACAGTACAACGACATAGGAGAGAAACAAAACGAAACAAAAAACAGCATTTTTTAAATAATCAAATAAATAAAGACGCGTCGCGGTTCAACCAACCGGTAAGTCCATGGTTTTCAGCTTTTCTTTCATAGGAAAACAAACAACATTATCCCCTCCTGGCTCCCCTTGCTCGTTTGTTGGGGGAGAGCTGTTCTCACGCTCCACAAAGCGTCGCATTTAGGTGCGACTGGGGATCAGTTAAGATGTTCAGTGTGGATGGAGACTGACACTGGAAATGAGAGGTGGCGTGCACACAGCAAACAATTCCACACAAACACCCTACGTTAAAGTTTCAAACTAAATTACAGTTATAACTTCAAACATTCAAAGAATCACAAGACGATTAAAGACATAAGAACCAAGTTAGAGGCACGACAGACGGTAAGGAATAAGCCTAAAATGAGGGTAACATGCCATTGTTTTCGACCTCCCATTGGTCCGAGATTACTAACCCCATCTCTAACCCTCACACTGGACATAACCACGAGCACGTCACCGTGTGGACACAGGATTAAAACAAGGTGTCCAACCGCCATGCTGATAGTCGATTTCCAGTGCATGTTTGGATTAATGCGACTTTTTGCTTTGTTTTGTCTTCTTTTGTTTTTAGTTTTTTTGCTTTTAGATTAGTTTATTCATCTTCACAAAATTCATTACAAATATACATCCACAAGAAAAGTTACCTTGCCATGTAAAGGAGATCAAAAAGGTATGGGCAGCCCACCCCTGTGTCACCGTAGAGATCCACAAGGATCGATATACTGAATGAGACCATATTTACGTTGATTATTAAGGTAATTTTTTCTATTGTCCATGTGTTACTGGTTTAACATTACTGATTTTCATAGTTTGTGACTAGTTTAGATTGTAATTTTTTTCATTGATACTATTACTAAAAATCCTCTTCACTAAGCCAAATATTATTTGTTATTGGTAAAAGATGTATGGGACTTTGTATCTATGGAACTTTATCAAAATGAGATGTTCAAATTGATGATACGTTATGAATTCTGGACTTTTTGTATTTCGTCCACGTAAGCTTTATTTTCCACCACTGATGGAGTTCTGGACAGCTGAGGTTTCGGCCTTTAGAGTGTATAGACCTATGTGTTTCAGCTCACCGGCTTCCTGAAGGGCAGCAGGACCTGTCGTCTCAACACGTGGCAGTAGTTGGCAGGGTTGGAACAGTTCACCACGATCCAGTTGCAATCATACAGCTGCTGCACCTCAAAGTCCCCGTCGCTGTATTCCTTCACATCATATATGAATACAATATCATTACTTACATACCCAAAACTTTACATCTTTACTACAAACACAAACCTAATTACAGAGAAACAACAAATGGTTTGCTGTTCGCAAAGAAAAATAAAAGTGTAATTTTGCGGTTGGTATGGTGTTCTGGCCTGGACCATTGTCACTGCTAGGGGACAGTTTTGACAGGCAAACACAGCTGAGCGTAATGACATTGATTGTGAGTGTGTTTCATTTAGAGGTTTGCTGCGTGTGTACCAGGCTGCCAGCACGAATAAATGCATTTAACGGGACAGGAGCTGTCTGCCCACACTGGAACACCTAATAAACACACCCACAATTAATCATTATAACTGGTTGACAAGTTATTAGTAACTTCAGCTGTCTGCTAGGACAAAATTCCAAAAACACACACACACACACACACACACACACACACACACACACACACACACACACACACACACACACACACACACACACACACACACACATATAGGGCCCGATTTTGGTTACATTAGCCCTTATGCGCAATTAACGCACTTAGCATTGGGGAAGAGGCGTTCCCACACTAAAGTTGATAATTTCGTGACCATCCTATGCCCCTTAACTCTTTAAGAGCTGAGTGGGTATATATACGTCGTTGTAGAACAGCGCCACCTGGAGGCTAAGCTCATACATATACGTCGTTCAGACATTTATCATTCAATCATATTTTTTTCAATTAAAACCCAAGCTGTATGCATTAAATCCCTAATGGGGCTGTAGTATACTGTTGCTTTAAGGCCCTGACGACGTCACAACCAATACTCCGCCCCCCTACCCATTTTTTTCCCTGCTTTGAGGAAGTAAACACAAGGAGAGACAGCTGGACGTAGCAGAGCCTTAGCACTCGTCAGTCCCTGCACTCTCTCTCTCTCTCTCTGCTCTTAGCAAAACAGCATTGTGAAGCGATCGCTTGTTTTTTTTTTCATCAAATGCAAGAGGCTATTTTACTTTAGTCATCTGGACACAGTGTGACTGCACTCGCATGGGGATTGCATTCTTTCTTTCTCTATTTCTCTCTCTCTCTCTCTCTCTCTGTCGGAGGCAGAGGGGCGTTATGGAAGAGCAGTCAGGCAGGCACCTGCAGCTCGCTAATGATCGTTAGGAAAATCTGGGTCGTTCGCGCGTGTGTGTTGGGTGTGTGTGTGTGTGTGTGTGTGTGTGTGTGTGTGTGCGTGTGCGTGTGTGTGGTCTTCAAGTTATGCTACGCTAAACGTCTTTGCAAAGAAAGCACAACAGCCCCCCCCCCTCCCACACACACACACACACACACACACACACACACACACACACACACACACACACACACACACACACACGCGCGCACACACACACGTGCGCACACACACGTGCGCACACGCAACAGATCTGAGGCATTTCTCTGACTATTGCAGGGATTCTGACATAAAATCCCCAATAATTGGTGAACTATAGATGGCATATTTTTTTTTCTTTTTTCTTATTGGAGCAGAGGGTGTGCCCTTTCATATGGTATATGGTTTTTTATATATTACTGTCAACATAATTATATTATATAGACCTGAAAAATATTATTCCATAAATGATATGGTGTTGGCCCACAACGCAAGTTGAATTCAAATGACAATTACAGACGAACGGAAGATGGGAGGAATGTAATTTTTTTTTCCCCTAAAAATGGACAAATAGGGCTGTCAATCGGTGTATAGCATGTACAATATCTTTATTTGGTTCATATATATATTTGTCTGTCAATGTCTCTATACAATGTATTTTTACAAGACTGCTCATGTCTCTATAGCATTCAAATGGCAATAAGTCCTGAACGATAGGTGGTATAAATGATTTTTTTTTTCTTGTGAAAGCAGCGAGTGTGCTCTTTCAGACGGTATATGGCATGTAAATGTCGCTATAGGACTTTGTTTTTTATTGGCCTTGTTTTAAATTAGTGACATCCCTAGTGACATCACTCAAAATGCTTAGCACAGTACTTCCACCTGTTTTCCCAGAATGGTTAGCTCTCAAAGAGTTAAAAACCTCCTATACCCGTTAAATTATGCATAGGTGTGGTTTGGGCGTTTTTAGCTTTCATCCAATCCGTGTTGGTCTTGCCATTCCCTTTAATTCATCCCTTATCTATTTCCCTTATCCCTACTGCTATGTCTGACCCTCCGAAGCACGCAGCCTGGCTGCGGGCTTAGGACACACACATGCATGAGTAGCCTATTCTCAAAGATTATGCTCTCATTTTGAAACAATTATAGCTCGGTCAATTCTCAATCATTTCTTACCATTCAACATGTTATGTTGAAAAAACATGTTCCATGTTTTTTTTTTGCTGTATGTGGCGTGCATTTATCCCAAGTCTGCGAAATGTTATAAAGTAAATTGCAAAAAACTCTGGAATTCGCGGCAAAAAAAACGTTTTTTTTTATCATTGATTTCTCGGTCAATTCTGGACCATTTTTTACATTTCAAAGTGCAGCGTGACGGGAAAGACCTCCTCTCTCAGATGCTGTATAGTATATGTGGGTAGGTCTTCTCTACGATGCGGGATCTAGCAAAATGTAAGTGTCGGGATTTTGGTGGAAACGGCCCACCAAATCCCCGACACTTACATTTTGCTCGATGCGGGATCATAGAGAAGACCTACCCACATATACTATACAGCATCTGAGAGAGGAGGTCTTTCCCGTCACGCTGCACTTTGAAATGTAAAAAATGGTCCAGAATTGACCGAGAAATCAATGATCAAAAAAAAAGTTTTTTTGCCGCGAATTCCAGAGTTTTTTGCAATTTACAGCATTGCGTCACAAGTTAATTAATGTATTTAATTATATTATATACTGTACATTACCTAAACACAAGGAAGTGACCGACAGCAGGCAATCTACAGCTGTTTATAGGACAATCCAGCATAAATAAGGAGATGAATTGAACTGGCGCCTTTCCACGTGGAGTTGTGGACATCTCCAAAGGCGCACAGACGCGCGCATCGTGCGCACGTGGCTCTGCCTTCGCGGATCGGTTAAGGGGTGGTCTGATGTGGCGTTATCTAGTTCCCAAATCTATTTGACGAAATTAGCAACTTAAGGGACTGCGCAACAAACACGCCCATGACCACACCTCCAGCCACAAATAACGGTGTCGGCATAAAGAATAGTGGCTAAGGGAAGAGAAAAGGTGACCAAAATAGCAATAAGGGAATTCGCTGCGGGTATCGGGTAACGTTAGGGACAAGGGGGGGAATGAAAATCGCGCCCTTAGTCTAATACTGTATGTGCTCTTCCAATTATGTTCCCAAACACTAGATGATTTGGGACTATTTCTTACGTATTGCTCCATGCTGAAGCCTCATAATGAAGTGTTCAGCACTGTCTGGACAAGAAATCTGAACCATTACAATGGTTCTCTGCCAAGTTTGTTTTTCTTACAGCCCAGATTGAGCTGTATTCTCTACTACTGTATATGCAGACAAACATACAGGGAAGAGATCAGAGTCATCCTTGCTCATCTGCAGGAATCGTTCGGGCCGCGCTGAGGAATGTTCTGGGCCCTGCATGCAGAGAAACGGAACAGAGGAAAGACTTTTATTATTACGCTAATCACATGATTGCAATTATTTGAGATCTTCACAAATGATTTCCCCGGAATTCTTTCTGTTTATCTGAACGAGTCCATCTGTCAGAAAAACGTTCAACAAGCGTGGTGTAAATTTCAGTCATGGTTGAACTGTACTCAAGAAATCATCGTGTCTGACGTCTCTGTCGGGTGCAAACTTCCGCTGTGCCAAAACTGTGACTTTTCAGGATTCAATAAAAAAAATGCAAAAGTAGCAGCTCAAAATATATACAGTACTGCTAGGAGGTACAGTATCTGCCCGACATCAACTAAATGCAATGAGATATTTTTTTCATTAGCCTGTTTTACAATTCATAACAAGCATTTAGGAGACTTACAGCAAGAACAACACATATCTGTACAATTAAACTATAAGTATACACAATAAAATGTTAGGTCTACATACGTATAATATGCTATGTAAGTTACATCATTTAGGACTTTGCATATGTCTGCAAGGTTGTCGAGGCTATGGGCAAACTGCTGTGGGCTAGTGTGTAGTAATGAGCACTGGGTTTTCAGACTACACTACTGTCTCATGTTGTCTCCACCATGCCGAAAGCATGGGGAAGAGTATTTTTGCACTCCATGCATGCGTGTCTGTGTGTGTGTGTGTGTTCATCTGTCCATACGTGTACAGCTGATATCCCACACCGTCAGTCCAATTCACGCCAAATTTTGCACACACACTCCATTGATGCCAACGATAAATCTCTGCCCCACATTTTGTAGAATGTCCTGTTACAGCGCCACCATGATGCAGCTTTTCACATTTTTAACTATAAATCCACTGATCTGCATGGTTGCATTCATACTCCCTGAAGACCAAAGAAAAAGCTTTGACCTGTATTTTTCCAAATCTGCTTTTTATAGCACCATATTCTTTTTATATTACTCCTCCAGATTCTGTCCAAAAGTCATGCAAATCATTACACAGTACCTCTACAGTCATGTGTTCAAGACGGATCTGTCCATTATTTCAAATTCCATCCTAATGTTCTATAATTTGCTTTCAAAGTTTGTAGAATTTGCATGTTTTGAACAACAAGCATCAAGTCATGAACACAGTGTGCAATTTATGTGAAATCTTTAATTCACTTTCATGCTTAGCGTACAAATATAACCTGTTATAGCACCACCAACAGGTGGATTTTTACCCCTCTCAAATACAGTATGTCTACAGCGCCACCAGGAGGCCTGGTGTCCTGGTGGAGACTAGTTGGTCCACTCACCATTCCCTCCATGCCGTGGGGCAGCAGCATCACGATGCCGTTGGGCCGGTGCCACTTGGCCTGTCCCGAGCTGACGAACTGGTCGATGATGCACTGGGCCGTGTTGTGGAAGTCTCCGAACTGAGCCTCCCACAGCACCAGGGAGTTGGGGTTGGCCATGGCGAAGCCCAGCTCGAACCCTGGGGTAGAACGACAATCCCTATAACACCAGTCTCCCCAAATAGTAGAACCATACAGTACCGGTAATAGTGGCCATTTTCCCGTTTCATCCTCCCAAAACCAATTCATATTCCCCATAGATATTTCTACATATACATATTCAGCCATCCAGGATCCAGGTGATTCACGAAAAAAAAAAAAAAAAATTACAGTATACTGTATATTATATTTTCATTTTTATGTTTCATGGTCATGATTCACCAGAATCCTGCTGATTCTAGGCTGTAAGGCCTAGAAAAATCTGTTGTCAACGTGTCATAGCACCGGTTTTAACTATCTGTCTGTGTCCCCTTTTGTGCACATACTTATGGAGATGTCTGTATCTGTCTGTCTGTCTGTGTCTGAAGAGTGCTGCAAACTGACTCTGAAAAAAATCAATTGGCAGGTGCAGGGTTGGCATGCCAATCAATTGGCTGAGGCGGGAAAAATGAATTACTTGAATTAATTATGTTGTACTTATTTATAGGAAAAAACAAGTGGCATACAATAGTAGTGACAATAATAACATTCAGTCTGGTCTTGCATCTCAGGAGCTGGACTTGTGAGGCAGGCATCACAGAAGAAGACACTATAGCGTTAACTGGGACAATTGAAGCCTTTCTTCATTAATGACGGGGTGTAGGTGACAGTGCGTCTTCCGCAGGGTCATGGCGACCTGACAGAGACGTACCGACGGCCGGGCAACACGCTTGATGCCTGGCACCCCGTTATTAATAAAGAAAGGCTTCAATTGTCCCAGTTTGCGCCCAGTGGCTTCTTCCTTATTTCAAGTTTCTATTCCTGATTCTGATCCGATTCTCTGGCTCTTGCCCAAAACTATACAGAACACGTTGTAAATTAGCCATTCTTTGCATTCAGACGATCTTCCAATGTCCAATGGAAATCAATAGTTGTGATATGATCTAGTAATGCGCCATTGGAGATGTATTCATTGGGGTGGGCAAAAAATGCCAATATATCGTGATTCTTAATGCAACGATATCAATATCGTATTGTCAGTCGATATTCATGCATTTATTATTTTGTTCATGTCAGAAAGACGTTTTTCTGGCTATATTGAAGTGTATGGTTGAAGTTTTCATGGTATATATTGTTTCAAATTGCTTTAAAATGTTGTAGATGATGGAACTTTTCATGGTCCATATTGTTTAGAAATGTTCTAGTGTGATAAAAGCAAAGTAATTTGTGGGAAGATACCGGAATATATCGATATATCGTATCAAATATCAAATATAAATTGATTTTGCGCACTAAACAACGCTATCATAACGTACCATGTTGTCCCACCCCTAGTATTCATCAACATCAACAACAACAGTTTGTGTTGAAGTTGAAGAGAGCACAGAGCGAAGGTTCCAACTCAAACATTTTACAACAGATGCATACAGTTAAAAAAACATTCATTTAACCGTTACAGGTCCATATGATGATACTGGAGGTGCACCAGCCGGCATTTGCATCTACATATAGAGCCATTCCAAATCTTCATGCTTTCCTGGCCTTTTACTGAAGGTCTTCTGAAAATGAATGTATTCCCTGCAGGTTTTAATCACTGTTCTACATGTTTTGCAACTGAAAAGAAGCAGAGAAACTCTTATCTATTCAAGGAATAGAACTAACACCCCGTGTTGGGCAATATTACTTAGGAGAGTACTATTACCATAGGCGGATTATGAAATGAAGGGCCCCTGGGCCGCCACCAGCCAAAGGGCCCCCCTACAACGGATGGTCTATCTGCCTGGCGCGGCGGCATGATGGTTTAGGACATTTTGGGCTATTTTAGTGACACAAATTAGTAAACCCATTGTTAATAAGGACTGTGTGCACCAGTATTATCCACTTTCACCCCTTTTTTAGGTGGGCCCAGAGCTTGAGCCTCTTAGTGATCACGCGGACATTCAAGCTCATGGGCCCCTTGGCTCAGGGGCCCCTGGGCCTGGGCCCAGTTGGATAATTCTTCCCTGACTATTACTTATTACCCCTTTAGGAAAGTAATATTACACCACATATTACTTGAGCTCAAGAGTAATATGTAACACATTACATTACATTACTTTTTTATTTTTATGCCTTTGCCTGCAGGGCTGTGGAGACTAGCAGGCAGAAGTGTAGTGGATCTCTCTTACCCAGGACTCCGTACTCTGACAGGGAGCTGTTGCACACAGTGTAAGGGGCCTGGTTGGACCACAGGTGGTTCATGGGGACACAGAAGCGTTTGTCCACCACCTGGTCATGGAGGACGTGATGACGATGACTGAGAGAGGAGACAAAGAGTAAAAGGAGTACATCAGGGATGTCAAACTCAAATACATGGCGGGCCAAAATATAACAATTGGTACAAGCCGAGGGCTGGACCCACCGGACTGTGTTTCAACACACGGTGCACAGGTTTACGAGGACATCCTTGGAAACCGCAAAAGTAATTTTCCTTGAAAATCATTCATGTCCCTTAATAACAAGGTAAATGCAAATGCATGTATTCAAAACTGATTGCATTATTAAAGCTCAGTTTTCTGTTCCATGATCCTCATCAAGCACTGCTTTCAGAGTGAAATGAGAAAGAAAATCAATTGAGTTGAGAAAGTTAAACAATGTGTGTGTGTCCTCTCTTGCAAAAAAGTATATTCTCACTATTCAAATCATTAAATCAGCAAAAGTAACAAATCTACAAGCTGTAAATGTAATTCAAGCTTGTGGATCTGCCCCCTTTGATGTTTTCGTGCAGCACTGCAGTGTGCTCTGAAATTAGCAGATCTACAGGCTCACAACGGTGCACTGTGTGTGACGCGCTGTGAGGTTTTGGATTGACTATTTTCAGCGTGCAACCAAGTGTAAGATTAACCATTATATGACCAGGCCATCAAGGCCTGTCAAAATAGTTTATTTATTTTTCAACTGAATGAAGTACTGTGTAGGTTTAAATGTTGAAACACAGTGGCACAGGATTCAAGGTTGTCACCCAGCTGATGGATGGGTGCTAACAAGAGGCTTTTTTTTACTGGGAGTGAGGGTGCTGTGTCAGTCGGCTCCTCGTGCGCTTGCACGCACACACGCATGCCCACGTTTGAATAACCGTACTTGCGAGGACAAAAAACTACAACCGTGAAGAGCAAAAATGTATTTATTTGGTGAATGACACACCCTTGAGTCCTTCCCAACCCACCAAACCTTTAAATGTCTAATAATCCAGTATTTCCTCATGAAACAACTATAATTTACAATTTAGGCAATGAGCAGACTCTGCTAATCATTAACCAAAGAAAAGCATCGTAATACCGTATTGTCCCGAATATAAGACGACTCGGTTATAAGACGATCCCCATTTATTCAAGACTCATTTACAGAAAAAAACATTGAATGTCAAATAATATAGCCCCTGAATATAAGACGACTCCATTATTTAGTATATTTCCACTGGGGAAAAAGCATAGTCTTATATTAAGGCCAATACGGTACATCATATAAGTCCAAAGTAGCTAATTTGATTCTAATTTCAATGGTGTTTACATGAAATGCTGTAAGTGCTGTAAGTAATTCTGTAGGACAGTGGTAGGACACTATTTACTCAGCATTTGAGCCAGGGACCACCACTTCATGACATTTTAGCCCCACATACCCAAAACTAAAGATTTATTTTGCTTTTTCCCACAATACCAGGCTGGATTTCGGAAAACAAAAAAGGCAAATCAAAAATGATTCTTCTACAATCTCTAATTAGACTTGGGCTAGTTCAGATGATGAATATTTGAACTCTTGAGAGTGTAAACATGAAACCAAATGGACCTGCAAGGGTCCATTTGGTTTCATTTTTACCCTCTCAAAGAGTTACACCTGGTTAACCAACTTTCCATCATTTAGCCAGGGGACCACCTGGAGCCCTCTTAAGGACCACTGGTGGTCCCCGGACCACTGGTTGAAAACCACTGCTGTAGGAGGGCGAGGCTAGGGCAAGTACTACTGCAAGTGCCATTAGGGGTAAGAGGGAGTCTGAAGGGTGCGTTTTCAGATTGTGGTGGAAGATTGGGAGCGAATCTGCAGTTCTGACTACTACTTTGGAAGACCATTTCATTAGTGATAACAAGGCAAATATATTCTATCAAATATCTAAAATACTTTGTGGAGACATTTCGGACGTCACAAGTATAGCGTCAGGAGTATATATACTGTATATATAACGGTACACACTCACACCGTTCCATCACAGTCCGTGAGAAGCGGTCCCTGGCCTAGCTCACTCTCCAGCTATCCGTCCCTTGCACTGCTCAGGGGGACATGAGCGAAGGGACGTGGTGATGTGTGCACAGAGCCGCGCGCTAATCGGCCCTGCCAGTCCCACTAGCTGCCAGTCCCAGTCCCAGGGCCGGGGCAGCGGGGCCATGCAGCCATCACACCCACCGCGATGAGACAGCCACTTAGACACTACCACGCTCTA
Organism: Benthosema pterotum; assembly: GCA_039105355.1. NCBI lineage: Eukaryota > Metazoa > Chordata > Actinopteri > Myctophiformes > Myctophidae > Benthosema > Benthosema pterotum. The sequence goes on from CM076974.1 coordinate 7,237,633, forward strand.
ACATCAGCCTAATGAAGCCTATACCGACACAGAGGCACACACACATGTGCACGTGCACAGTTTTGGTGGTGGTGGTGGGGAAAGTACTTAAAGGGGAACTCCACACCAAAACAAATTAAGCCTCTATCTACCTTGATCCCTGTGACATCATATATAATGCACTTGATTTTTGTCTCTTCTACATTTCAACCCTGAGGTCCTTCTACCCTCCCACAGTTTGCATTGCTGCTGGTTGTCTTTATTCTAATTATTTATTTTTTAGTTGCTCCCAACTTTTTTCCCCCCCAGATATCATATTTTAATAGTTTACTGATACTCATGCATGTGTTTTAGGTCACTCTGGTGCAGTCTTTACCTGGTAATCTAGAGGAAATCTATTCCTCCTCCTCTCCTCAACTCCCTTCTGCCACTTTCCTCTCCAATCACTCACATCAAACCTCCTCCATGAAGTGATATATGTGTGTGGTGCTGCCCAGGTTTTTAAAGTCATGTAGTGGGCTGGATGAAATAATCTGGCCTGATTATCCTGTAGTGTGTGATTTGATATATGTGTGAAAAAATAAAAATAATAATTGTAGAGCTACTAAAATACCTGCATAAGAATAAAGAGAACCTGCGGCAATGAAAACTGTGGGAGGGGAGGCCCTCCTCCTGAGGTACCCCCTCGGAGGGGTACCTCAGGACCAGTACCTCAGGACCTATGACAAGGTAGATTGATGCCCAATGTTTTTTGGTGTGGAGTTCTCCTTTAAGTAAAAGCGCAAGTACAGCATCATCAACAGTGATGTAGGAATACGCTGTTACAAGTAATAGAATTCAATGTTTTCCAAAAGTATTGGAAACAAATTTGCACTTAAAGAATACCAAAATTAGAAAGCACTTACTGTGCTTGGTTGTTTCAATTCACAAGTTTTTGAATGTGCATCTTTTTAACACGAGTGTGCATGCATGCACACACATGCACTTATCGCACACACGTGGGCACACACACAACAGGGAGAGACATGCACACCAAAGGTTATGTAATGACAAAATGCTTAGCATTGCAGGAAATGGCCATTTGTAAGGTATTATTAGGTGAAACAACAACAACAACAACATAACGGTCTTGCTTAGTTAACCAGAAACAATGCGATAATTTGCAATTATACTGTGAAATACTTTCCACGTCAATTAGCATTGTGCTGAATGCTAGTCCCTCCGCAGAGCGCTCTTTGGATCAATTAGAACACAGTGGTTTTTGGTTTGTAAGTCACGAGGGCACAGACGGCATAATTGTTGTGTTAGATCTTTGGCGCTACACCTGCAGGAGATCATCCTTCTCTTCAAGAAATCCTACAGGTTTCTTAAAGTAAAATTTAAGTCTTTTTAAGACCTTTTTAAGTCCATTTACAGTATATAAAATGTAATACACAGGGCGGATGTAACATTTCCCAATTGGAGGTGCAGGAGAAAATGGTATGGGGGCGGCTTCATCACCCGTGTCGCTTCGCGCGACGGGTGATGAAGCCGCACCCATACCATTTTCAGTTACAGGATTTTTATTAGTCAAGTAAAGCATCAATAATTGTTGTTGTAGTTGCAACAGACACGCAGCATGCATAAAGCTAAAGGTCTGCCTTAGAGAGTTTTCTGTTCTCTCGGTGCGAAACCGAGAAATCAATTACTTGATGATTGATAAGTTTACGCCGCCGTTTTCTGGCTACGTTATTTAAACCAAACACACGGTTAACAAATGAAAATTTTGAGGAGCAATGTGACACGTAGAAATAACAAACTGCGCAAAATTTAAGACCTAGATAAAAAAATTCAAGACTTTTTAAAGTCTTTTTAAGGTATTATTTTCAAATTCGTAAATTCAATGCTTTTAAGACTTTTTAAGATCCCGCGGGAACCCTGTCTTCAAGAAATCCTTTGATGGGAGCAGGAAAGTGAGAGCGCATGCAGCACTTGCAGGCAGCTAATGGAGCTAATGCACGTTATTACTGCATGCGTGGCTCTGATCTCAACACGCAGCACCACCCACATCCATTCGTTTTGCAGTTCAGGTTAAAGGTGCAGTGTTGTGAGTGATATGTCTTTGTCGAATTAGGTATTACATAGCTCAATATTTGTTGAGTGTCTGTCTCTTCACTAACAGCAAAAAAAAAAAAAAAACAGAATCAATCAATGAATGTCAGAAAGGATGAATGTCTGACCCACTGTCCTGCAAAACAATGATACACATCATC